>JAOTQR010080547.1:3333-40799 GCA_025774065.1 Solanum ossicruentum | reverse complement strand
TAATAATTGTGTCGTAATTAACAGTGTAAAAGATTGATCACTTTTGCAAAAAATATTTTTAATTCGTAATTATGATCTTGAATTGCATGATCTTACACTAGCATTACACACCCGCCAAGTGTTTGATAAAATGTCTGGATTATGTTTCTTGAGTTGTTGAAGGCCTAATGCATGGCATATGAGTTAAATGACTATGATGATGAAGGTAATCTATCTATATATATATATATATATGTTGATTTCATGAAAAGCATCTATGGTGTTGTGAGTTGACCATAACCAATTGAGGGGTTGATACCTCAACCTTTAACCAATTAAGGGGTTGACACCTCAATCACGTCCGGCCGAGGGTGGTCATGTTCGTCAACCAATTAAGTGGTTGATACCTCAATCACCTCATATGGGTTTGGTAAGCGATCAACCATTTGAGGGATTGATACCTCAATCCTTTCCAATGGAGGGTGCTCGTTACCGTCAACCAATTGAGCGATTAATTCCTCAATCACTTCTAAGGGGTGGTCTATCTTCGATTCCAAGTACTATCTTCGTTTGGTCTATGATGATTGTCTCTTTGTTCATATGTAATATGTCCTATATATAAGAATGTCCACTTCAAGTATCATTCATGCATGTCATATTGCTATATGCTCATCTATTGCCTACTTATGCATTTCGATTATGTTTCCTATTTGTTATTGCATTCAATCCTACATATTTAGTACATTCAAACATACTAGCGTAGACTCTATGCCTATATGATGTTACCATGTAGGAGCCGGAGTCCCACTTGATCATCCTACTCCACGTTGCTAGTACGATTTCTCTCAAAGCAACTTGGTGAGTCCTCAACTTCGAGGACATACTTCTCTTGATTTATGCTATGTATTGACTCTTTTTATGTTGAAAACTTATGACTATAAGGGTGAGCCCGGAGATTTTCTTGGCCCCCGCTCCTATCTATGTAGTAGAGGTGTTGTTGGAATGTTATGATGTATTAATGCTATACTATTAGCTTATTATGTTTCTATGGTATGAATAATGTCCCTTAGACCCATATTCCCTTTTTATTATCTCTTATTTATTGTTTATTGCTTTCGCAACCAAGTATGTATAATGATATATTAAGAGGCCTGTTTGGGATCCCTTCGGGTTCCCCATTAGCCATGTCATGTCTAGGCCCTAGGCTTGGGTCATGATAAACATGGTATCAGAGCACTAGGTTGTTAATGGTCTTCAGCATCCAATACACCACGCCGATTAGAGTCTTATTTATGGTTGTGTTTTGCACCATGACTATGAGTAAGAGGCTGTGAGACATTTTAGGAAATGTCTTCCTTCTTCGCACCCTACGTCATGCTATAGAAGTTAAGGTAAGGTTTTCCCCCTAACGATTGTTCTTTGCTATTCTAGATCATGTGTAACATAAAAGGTGGAATAGCCTGCACACCCGAGGGATAACCGACTCATAGAGAGCTTCAGGATGCTCTCATCCTACTATCTCAATCCATGGTTAACCAATTCAACTAAGGGGCCCAAGCCCCTCATGTTCCTATTCAGGCATCTAGGGTGAGGGATTTCATGATGATGAACTCACCAAAGTTCAATGATCTAAAGTGGATGAGGACCCTCAAGAGTTTATTGATGAGGTATAGAAAGTGTTTTCTATCATCGGTGTGAGATCGAAAGAGAAGGCGGAGTTGGCGACTTACCAACTCAAGGGGATGGCCCAAATATGGTAAACTCAATAGAAGGCGGAGAAGGGGAACAACAATGTGGTTCTTTGAGAGGAGTTTAAGGCATCTTTCCTCAACCATTTCTTTCCTCTTGTGCTTAGGGAGGCCAAAATGATGGAGTTCATGAATTTGAAGCAAGGATTATGAGTGTGATAGAGTATTCCATCAAGTTCAACCAACTTCCAAAATATGCTCCACACTTGGTTGCCAACCCAAGGTCTAGAATGAACAAGTTCGTGATGGGTGTATCCGATTTGGTGAATGAAGAGTGCTGGGCCACTATGTTGGTTAGGGACATGGATTTTTCCCGCTTGATGACTTATACCAAACAATTGGAGGAGAAGAAATCGAGAAAGAGAAGGGGTCATGAGGCCAAGAGGGCCCATTTTGATGCTAAGTTCCAAACTCCGAAGGGTGGCCGATTTCATCACAGTCAAGTGCCTTCTCAGGCTCCTAATAGAAGATTTTCCAATGAATTCCCAAGGGCCCAAGATGATGGTGGTGTGGGGCCTAATGCTATGTGTCCAAAGTGTGGTAGGGGTCATGGTGGCCCATTCTTGAGGGATACCAATGTTTGTTTTGGTTGTAGGAGATAGTCCACAAAATGATTCATTGTCCATGAAATCACAACAAGGATAGAGATGGTCGTCTATAAGGTTGGGGAGCAAATGCGGTTCCTTTGGGGAAAGAAGGCCAACAAGGTGGTGCCCCAAGGCACAATCAGTTTTATGCTCTTCAAGGGAAGCAAAGAGTAGATGAGGTGTCAGATGTCATCACCGATATGTTAAAATTCTTTTAATTTGATGTGTATGCATTGATAGACCCAGGTGATACCCTTTCTTTTGTTACTCCTCTTATTGCCAAAAAGTTTCATGTTGAACCCAAATTGTTGTGTGAATCTTATGAGGTGTCTACTCCCATTGGTCCATCTGTTGTTTCTAGAAAGGTCTATAGAAATTGTTCCCTTTGCATCTTAGAGAAAATATTGGCTTGTGATCTTGTTGAGTTGGATATGTTGGATTTTGATGTTATTCTTGGGATGGATTGGTTGCATGCATATTATGCCTCTATTGATTATAGAACCCATATGGTCAAATTCCAATTCCCAAATGAACCCATCCTTGAGTGGGAGAGTCATGATGTGGTGGTCAAGGGTAGGTTAATCTCTTGTATTCAAGCCCAAAGTTGATTTCTAAGGGGTGTCTTTATCATCTTGTGAGAGCTAGGGATGTTGAGTCCAAATTCCTTTCGATACAATCAGTTCTGGTGGTGAATAAGTTTCTTGATGTCTTTCCTGATAACCTTCCCAGCGTTCCTCATGAAAGGGAAATAGACTTCGATATAGACCTCTTCCCCGATACTCAACCTATTTCTATTCCCCCTTATTGTACGGCCCGACGGAATTAAAGGAATTGAAGGAGCAATTGAGGGATTTGTTGGAGAAGGGTTCAATTGAGGGATTTGTTGGAGAAGGGTTTTATTAGGTCTAGCCAATCACAGGGGTGCACTAGTGTTGTTTCTGAAGAAGAAAGATGGTATTCTTAGAATGTGCATTGACAATCGATGACTTAAATAGGGTCACCATAAAGAATAAGTATCCTCTACCAAGGATTGATGATTTGTTTGACCAACTTCAAGGGGCTAGTCACTTCTCTAAAATTGATCTTTGGTCTAGGTATCATCAAGTGAAGGTGAGGAGTGTGACATTCCCAAGATGGTCTTCAGGACTAGGTATGGGCATTATAATTTGTATTTATGTCTTTTGGGTTGACTAATGCACTGACTATCTTCATAGATCTTATGAATAGGGTCTTTAAACCCTACCTTAATTTGTTTGTTGTGGTTTACATTAAGGATATTTTGATATATTCTCATAGTAAAGAGGACCATGTGGCTCATCTAAGGGTAGTGCTACAAAGATTGAGAGAAGAGAAGTTGTATGTTAAGTATGAGAAATGTGAATTTTGGTTGAAAGAATTTATCTTTTTAGGTCTTGTGATGTCAAGGGATAGTATTAAGGTGGATCCTAAAAGATGAATGTGATTATAAAGTGGCCTAGACCATCGACCCCATCAAACATTAGAAGTTTCTTGGGCTTAGTAGGTTACTACTGGAGGTTTGTGAATGGGTTCTCTCTTATTGCTTCTCCCATGACTGAGTTGACCCAAAAGAAGGCTATGTTTGTGTGGACTAATGAGCGTAAAGATAGTTTCCAAACCTTGAAGGATAAGCTTGTCTCTGCTCCTATGATGGGTTAGAAGGGTTTGTTTTGTATTTTCATGCCTCCTGGATTGGTTTGGTTTGTGTTTTGATGCAATATAGTAAGGTGATAGCCTATCCTTCTAGACAACTCAGTGCATGAAAAGAATTATCCTACTCATGATCTTGAATTGTCCGTCATGGTATTTCCTTTTAAAATTTTTCTTCATTATTTGTATGGGGTGCATGTTGATATGTTTATTGGTCATAAGAGTCTCCAATATGTGTTCACTCATAAAGATCTCAACTTGAGGAAACAAAGGTGTTTTGAACTTCTTAAGGATTATGATAGGAGTGTGTACTATCATCCTAGTAAGGCTAATATTGTAGTCGATGCTTTGAGTAGGATGTCTATGGGTAGCCTAGCTCATGCTGATGATAGGGGCAAAGAGGTGGCTAGAGAGGTTCATCGGTTAGCTAGATCTGGGGTTAGGTTGGAAGAGGTTGACAATGGTGGTATTATGGTTGTTGATGGTTAAAAATCTTCCTTAGTTGATGAGGTAAAAGCAAAGCAAGATCGTGACACCTCCTATTTAGAATTGAAGGCTTTAGTGAGAGAGGGCAAGGTAGAGGTTTTCTCCCAAGGGGGAGATTGTGCCCTTAGGTACCAAGGTAGGTTATGTGTGCCTAGTGTGGATGACTTGAGAGAGAGGATTCTTGATGAGGCTCACAATTCTTCCTATTCTATTCACCCCGGTTCTACAAAGATGTATAGGGATTTGAGGGAAGTGTTTTGGTGGGGAGGTATGAAGTGGATATTGCTAAGTTTGTGTCCAATTACCATTATTTCCAACAAGTCAAATCCGAACATCAAAGGTCGGGTAGCCTAACCCAAGATATAGAGATTCCTACTTGGAAGTGGGAGGAAATTAACTTGGACTTTATGGTTGGATTGCCTAAGACTAGAAAGGGTTTTGATTCTATTTCGATTATGGTTGATAGAATGTTGAAGTTGGCTCATCTCCTACCAGTCAAAACTACATATGGAGCCAAAGATTATGCTAAGTTATACATTCATGAATTGGTTAGATTACATGGAGTGCCTTTGTCTATCATCTCGGATCATTATGCTCAATTCACTTCTCATTTTTGGAGGTCCTTTCAAAGAGGTCTTGGTACCACGGTAAAGCTTAGCACGGCCTTTCACTCTCAAAAGGATGGCCAAGACGAAAGAACTATACAAACTCTTGAGGACATGCTTAGAGTTTGTGTTTTGGAGTATATGGGTAGTTGGAATGATCACCTTCCGCTCATTGAGTTTTCTTATAATAATAGTTATCATTCCAGCATTGGGATGGCTCCTTTTGAGGCCCTTTATGAAAGGCATTGTAGATCCCTAGTTGGATTGTTTGAGGTGGGACAGATGGCCTTGCTAGGTCCGTAGCTAGTTATTTAGGCCATGGAGAAGGTGAGGTTGATTAGGGAAAGATTGAAAACTGCCCAAAGTCGACAAATGTCTTATGTTGATATGAGGAGAAATGATCTTGAATATAAAGTTGGTGATTTGATCTAATTGATGGTTTTACCGATGAACAGTGTGGTTCGTTTTGGTTAAAATGGTAAATTAAGTCCAAGATTCCTGGGTCCTTATAGATTGTTGAGAAGGACTGGCAAGGTGGCTTATGAGTTGAAGTTTCTACTGTTTTCCTTAATTTTTCCTAAAAGTCAAACAAAAACCCATGCTCAAAATATTTTGATTTTCAAAAATGACATGCATATGGTTCATCTGGTCTTCCATGTGTCTATATTGAGGAAGTGTATGGGTGATGGAAGTCCTAGTGTGCCTTTTGATGTTTTGGGGGTTATTGTACACAATTTGACTTATGAAGAGATTTCGGTAGAAATCTTGGATAGGCAAATGAAGAGGTTGAAGAATAAGGAGGTAGCTTCCATCAAGGTTCTTTGGAGAGACCAACAAGTTGAAAGTGTCACATGGGAAGTCAAGGCAGACATGCAAAAGTGATATCCATGTCTCTTCTATCTACACAAGCCTAAGGTACTTAATTAAGTTCCCCTATATGATTTCAAGTCTTAAGTTTCTGCCCCTATGTCATTTGCATGCATTCATGTTTATGTTGACAAGTTGATGGTGATTTTGATGTTCATGTTGAGACTTTTTGAATAATGTTTAAGTGCATTTGTTGCATCCATGTTGGGCCAAAATCTTCATGATTACTTTTCTTGTATACGTTTCTTTGACATTCAGGGGTGAATGTTCCCAAGGGGGAGATATTGTGAAACCCCATACCTCATGCTCTTATATATCCATGTTTCAAGCCTCATTTGTTTATATTGAGAGTGTGTTAGGGTCGTGGGAGACTTTTAGTACTTAGACTAGTTCAAGGCTTCCTTATGAGTTGAGTTTTGGGTGTTGGCTTATGCAAGGGTCAACTTTATATATGTTTTAGCACACTTGGAACTGGATAACCCCCGACATGTCAAATGAAAGCCCTATGAGTCAGCTTTCTGATGCACTTGGTTTCACCTCATTTAGAGTTCAGAGTCAAGAATTATGGCCATTTTGCTAAAGACGGCCAATGTAGAGTTGCACTATGAGACCACTGTTATGGGTCGTAAGTTTGGTTACGAGTCATAGTTCGGGCCCATAGAAATTTCCAGAAACTCCAAAATTGATCCCTGGGGTTACGAGAGGGGTCCTACAAGTCATAGTACTGTTTACGGGTCATAATGGGGCCCATAATAGACATTTGACAGCTTTTTAGGAAGGGTTATTTTGGTCCTTTCCTACCCTTTTTAAGCTCTAGATTGACTTTTTTATACTCATTTTAGGTACCAAACTTTTGAGTTCATCATTTTATTGCCAAAATACTCTCTCTAAAACCCTCTAAGACTTCCCCAAATCATTTTCAAATCCCCCATTCAAATTCAAAGAAACGCAAGAACAAGTTTTGGGTTTCAAAACCCCATTCCAAGCTTTAAGTCTTTCTCAAGTCATTTTCAAGAATTCAAATCTAAGGTATGTGGGTTTCAACCATTGGGTCCTTTCACCCATGGTACCCAAGCTTCCTTTTAACATAAATTGTATGTTTCTAAGTTGATTTACTTATGGGTCTTACTTATTATGAATTTAACTATGAACTATATTGGGGTTTCATTAAAGTATGATTGTTTAAGCATGTTTTAAGCTATGATTCTTTGATCTATCTTGAGATTTGATATAGGATTTTGATGTATATTGCATGAGGGTATTACCAAGTGTTGGTGCGTGGTTTTACATTGAATTTTCTTGCATGATTTCACTCTTGAATTGCGTGATCTTACATTAGCCTTACACACCCGCCAAGAGTTTGATAAAATGTCCGGATTATGCTTCTTGAGTTGTTGAAGGCCTAATGCATAGCATATGAGTTAAATAACTTTCTAATGATGAAATTAATGTATATATCTGTTGATTTCATGAAAAATATCTATAGTGCTGTGAGTTGACCATAACCAATAGAGGGGTTGGTACCTCAATCTCCTTTGATGGGGGTGGTAAGCCATCAACCAATTGAAGGGTTGATACCTCAATCACTTGGTCATGTCTGTCAACCAATTTAGAGGTTGATACCTCAATCGCCTTTGATGGAGGCGGTAAGCGATCAACCAATTGAGGGGTTGATACCTCAATCAGTTCCGACAGAGATTGGTCATATCCGTTAGCCAATTGAGGGTTGATTCCTCAAACACTTCTAACGGGTGGTCTACCTTGGATTCTAAGTACTAAGTTTATTTGGTCTATGATGATGGTCTTTTCCTTCACATGTAATATGTCCTACATAAAAGAATGTTCACTTCAAGTATCATTCATGCATGTCATATTGCTATATGCTCATCTATTGCCTACTTATGCATTTCGATTATGTTCCCTAGCTATTTTTCATTGCATCCTACATACTTAGTACATTCAAACATACTAACACATACTTTATGCCAACATGATGTTACCATGTAAGAATCAGAGCCCCACTTGATCATCCTCCTCCTCCACGTGGCTAGTACGATTTCTCTCAAAGCAACTTGGTGAGTCCTCAACTTCGAGGACATACTTCTCTTGATTTATACCATGTATTGAGTCTTTTTATGTTGAAAACTTATGACTATAAGGGTGATCCCGGAGATTGTCTTGGTCCCCGCTCCTATCTATGTAGTAGAGGTGTTGTTGGAACCTTATGATGTATTAATGCTATACTATTGGCTTGCTATGTTCTTCCATATCAAGGATGTCATTTAGCCCCATATTCCCTTTTTATTATCTCTTATTGTTGTTTTACTTCTTCTGCAACCAAGGATATGTAATGATATGTCAAGAGGCTTGTTTGGGGTCCCTTTGGGCTCCCTATTCAGCGTGTCACATATAGGCCTAGGCTTGGGTCGTGACAATGGCTTTCCAGCCCCAACCACAAGACACTTCATGGCTAGTGGTACCACATGGCCCATGAAGTGCTCAGTGAAGGGTGTTATAGTCTTGAACTCCACCATAGGCCCAAACACACTACACACAAGGCCAAGGTCCACCTTAAGGCCCCTACACGCGGCTTGTGTAGGTGCTCTTGTGAAGACGCCTTGGTCAAAAACTTTCTGGAACAAAATTTTCGTACACCCCTAAGGGCTTACAAGGTTTGAGTCCTTACATCATCTCCCCCTTGAGATCATTCGTCCTCGAATGAGAAATGGACTAGCTTGAAAAGCTTGATTTGAATATAAAACATTCAAACATGAAGACACAATGCATAATTCATTACTTGAAAATCACAAAATCGTTAAAAGTCTTGTCAAAACATCCCTTAAATCATATTTGTGCACATATATGCATGTCATATCTTGAAACACAAGAGTGAAAGAATTAGGACTATTTAGAATAGGAAGAACCTACTACCTTAGGCTTGAGTAGATTGGAAAAGATAGAGATATTGCTTCATCATGTCCAACTCCACCTCCCATGTAGCACTCTCCACATGTTGATTTCTCTAAAACACTTTGACGGAAGCCACATTCTTATTGCAGAGCCTCTTTACTTGCATATCTAAGATCTCAATCAGAACTTCCTCCTAATACAAGTTTTCTCAACCTTAACAAATTCCAAAGGCACAATTGAACTAGGATCACAAATCAACTTTGGCAACATAGTCATATGGAAAATTGGGTGGGTAGAATTCAAATCCGAAGGCAAATCAAACCTATAAGCTACACTCTTAACCACTTCACAATCTCATAAGGACCTATATACCAGGGACTTAATTTACCCTTCTTACTGAAATGCATTAGAACCTTCATGGGAGAAACCTTCACATACACACAATCACTAAAAAGAAACTTAAGATCCCTCTTTCTAACATACGAATAAGGTTTTCTTGCGATTTTGAGCCATTTCAACCTCCACCTAATCAACTTCACCTTTTCCATGGCCTCCAACACAAAATTTGTGCCAATCAATTCCATCTCTCCTAACTCAAACCATCCCATCTGGGACCTATACCTCCTACCATACAAAGTCTCAAACGATGCCAAACCAATGCTAGGATGAGTCAGGTAACCCTGTTCATGCACTTTTAGTTGCCTTGTTGCTATCACCTTACCATGTTGCATAAGAACACAACCTAACCAATTCCAAGACCCATCAAAATACACCCCATCTTAGCCAACCAGCAGAGTCCAGATAGGAGTTGATATAAGCTGATCTTTCAATGTCTGGAAACTCTTCTCATATGCATTCGACCATATAAACTTGGCCTTCTTTTGAGTCAAATTAATCAATAGAGATGCAATAGATGAGAAACCTTCAATAAACCTTCTATAATAACCAGCCAACCCAAGGAAGCTTCGAATATCCAATGGAGTCAATGGTTTAAACCAATTTTTCATGACTTCAGTCTTCTTTGGGTCAACTTTAATGCCATCGTCGGATACCATATGACCAAGAAATGCTACTTCACTCAACCAAAACTTACATTTGCCCAATTAAGCATATAATTTCTTATCCCTCATAGTCTAAAGAATCAACCTTAAATGATCCATATGCTTTAACTCACTGTGGGAAAAAATTAGGATATCATCAGTAAAGACAACCACAAAACTATCCAGAAATGTATTGAACACCCAGTTCATAACATCCATAAAACAGAGCATTAGTCAAATTAAACGATATCACCAGAAATTCAAAGAACCATATCTAGTTCAAAAGGGTATTTTGGGAATGTCACACTCCCTGACCTTCAATTGATGATAAACAAAACGGAGGTCAATCTTTGGAAAATGGGTAGCCCCTTGATGTTCATCAACAAGTCGTCGATGCTTGGTAACATGTATTTATTCTTGATGGTAACCTTATTCAATTATCTATAATCAATGCACATCTGAAGAGATCCATCTTTCTTTCTCACAAACAATACCAGAGCACCCATGGTGATATACTTGGTATAATAAATAATAAAGCCCTTCTCCAATAACTTCTCTAATTGATCCTTTAAATCATTCAATACAGTCAGTACCATATATAAGAAGGAATGGAATAGCTTGATTATTCGAAAGGAGATCTATACCAAAACCTACTTCCCTTTCAAGAGGAATGTCAGGAAAATCTTTGAGAAACACATCCAAAAACTCATTAACCACCGGAACCAATTCAATAGTAGTTGAATCAGGCTCCACATCTCTAACCCTCACAATATGATAGATACACCCCTTAGAAATCATCTTCTGGGTTTTGAGATAAGATATAAATGAACCTTAGTACCATAGGCATTTCCCTTTCGATTCAAGAACAGGCTCATCCAGAAATTAGACTTTGAGTTTCTACGTTCTACAATCCATAGAGGCATATGAAACATTCAACCAATCGATCCTAAGAATAACTTCAAAATCAAATATCTAAAGTTCCACAAGATCACATGGAAGGACTTCATGCAAAATCAAGACAGCACAACCCTGGTAGACTCTTTGGGAAATGATAGACTCACCCACCGAAGTATAAACCAAAAAGGGCTCACTTAAAATTTTAACACTCAATCCAAACTTAACATATAAAAGAAGAGTCACAAAAGATAAATATGCACCCAGGTCAAGCGAAGCATAAACATCAAAATCAAATACTTTTAATATGTCTGTCATAACATCGGAGTCTTCTATACTTCCTGCAAAGCATACAAAGCATAGAACCTATTATTTCTTATGGCACCGCCTGGTGGAGCTTTTTTCTACCCTTGATCACCTTGGGCCACTTGACCCTGACCCTTCTTGGCAGCTTTAGGTCAATCAGCAACCTTGTAGCCCTTATCATCACACCCAAGACAAGCACCTAAGCTCTTATAGCATGCACCCGAGTGATTTTTCCCACAAGTAGTCGAATAAGGGGGCATTGGCCAACCTCCGACCTCTACCTTGGGGGAGGTACTCTAGTAGTGGCAATTGTCATATTCAAACCCTGGTCTTTCTGGAAGCGTTCATAACTACCACCACTCCTAAAGTTGGAGAATCCACCATTATAACGGGCCGTGTTGGCATCATTCACCCTCTTCTCCTTGAGCTTTTCCCTTACAATCTATTCATCATATGTCATGATCCTAGATATGTCCATGTCCCAATTAAGTATAGCTATATGAAATTCTTTCACAATAAATCAGAGATCTCAGAAATAAACTTATGCATTCTTACACGGGGATCAGCCACCAGCATAGGAGCATACTTTGAGAGCTTTATGAATTTGAGGGCATATTCTATCACACTTATCTTACCCTACTTAAGGTTGATAAATTTTGTCATTTTAGCTTTTGTAAGCTCAATAGGAAAGAAACAATGTAGAAAGACAAATTTGAATTCTTCCTAATTAACCCCATCACCATAGATCCTCTCCATCAACCTTGGGAGTACTACACTTGAGCCACATCCTTCCATTGATAAGCAGCTAGCTCAACTTTATCCTGTAAAGTCATCCCCATCATAGTCAACACCTTAGTTAGTTTATCAATGAAGTCTTGAGCATCATTATCAACTTTCGACCCATAAAACTCTAAAAGATTCATCCAAGTAAAATCTCTCACACTAGCAGCCAGAGTTGGAGCGTGAGGAGAGGGATTAGCCCACCTAGCCTGGTTGGTCACCACTTAGGAAATTATAGCTTTCATACCTGTTTATTTCTTCTTATTTCCTTTTTTTATCATCTTCCAGATAAAGAATGAACAAGAGTAAAAACGAAGTTGATTTATGCATGGCAATAGCAGTGTGGAATTCACCATGAGTAGCGGGCTCTCCTGTATGCTCTTGAGGGATGTGGTCCTCATTAACCAAGGCCTCTATTGGTAGAGAGGCTCTTCGTGGAGGCATCTTTTGTAAGGCATCAAGGACATCGTCAAAGTTAGGAAGTCTAAAGACATGGTCCAAAGAATGACATAAGACATGAAAAAATGGGACAATTCCTAGAACACCATCATAGCCTCCACTCATAGGTATGGTGCACTTCACACCCTTGAATAAGACTCTACTCGACGCGGTATGCTGGACTCCATAGATTATTTATAAGCCTAGTACTATGATACCAAGCTTGTCACAACCTGGACCTAAGTTCTAGGAGTAACATGGCGACTGACCACCTGAAGGTCCCCGAACAAGCCTTACAATATGCACATTCACATCATCAGTTCAGAAGCGCATAATGAAGTTGTAAACACACAGTTCTAAGGGTAGGTAAATTATGAATAATGCTATCAGGATATCATAAGGATAGGATTAGCATGATCCACATAGTACATAAGAACTAAGGGATGGGTAAGTATGACTCACACCATAGGGATAGAAGGGACTAAGGACTTACCATATTTCCCATCTAATCATAAACATATCATCACACAACAACATTCAATATATAGCCATAATCATAATCTCCATAAATAAATAGTATGTCATAGCACAAATACGTACAAGAGTCTAAGTGTTATCCAACAATGCCTCTAAGTCATAGATTAGAACGGGGTCAAGACTTATCTCTGGTTTACTCTCAAAGTAAACAAACATAAGCGGAACCAACATAGTAGGTAGACGAAAGGTGGATTATCCTAGATAATAGGACTCACCACATCAACATTCACAATTTGAGCTAGTCATCAAGAGGTGGATAAAGATAATCTCTTGTTCCTACATGGTTAGATCACGTAGGCAAAGGGTATGCTTTAATACGTTTGAATATACTAAGTATGCGGGTATGCAATACATATGAATTCATTAAACTTACATTAAATGTTAGATGATAAGGGCACTTATGTAGAAAGAAGTATATAAGCAAAGAAGAGTAATATATCAATATGCCATGAAATCCATGATGCATGATATGCCATAATACTTCAACATAGAAGGGATGAGACCTCAACTGACATCTATACTATGCGAGCTATTACATGAAATTTTAGTGTTATCCCCATGTCGAATAAGAGGTGATCTACTTACCAAAGGTAGAAAATACATCTCCATATGGGCCTCCCATTTCAGAGAAAGAGCCTTACCTTACGGGCACTCCTACTTCAGGAAGAATTTCTCATTCATCATATCATAATTGTAACCATATCATATGGGCCTCCCATTTTGATAAAGGTTACCATAAATAAATACCTATGTTTGGCACATAGTTATGGGACTCAGATACTAGATCCTTGGAGATAGCCCCCTCCCACAAGTCCGATCGGTGCTAAGTTATCATCCCACTAGAATACATATATGTATACATTTTTTCAAAGAGGCACAAGTCATTTCAAATCATTTCAATGCATACTTAGTCTTAAAAGCTAAACATTCTTCATAATCTTACATAATTGGGCTAAAGAGCGAACTCATACTTCAAATCATACTTTCAAGCATTGGATTAGCTCATTCACATATATCATTTTTATAGAAACACCCAAAGTTGCTCAAAGAGCCATATCATAGACATTATGTGATCACATTCTCGCCATAATCACAATTTCATCAAAATCATATTCATAAACATATTAGGGATTAATTCACTTTACAAACATCAATTAAACATAGCCTATATCTCAACTAAATCAGATAAACAATAGTTCGAAAGACCCATATTCAAAGATTAAATTTCATAAATCAAGGAGTAAAAGAATTTGGGGTCTTCATGATTGAAACGGACCATGAACCAACCCTACATACCTTAGATAATTAAGAAGAATCAAGAAGAATTCAATTAAAGGAGAAGATCATTCCTTAAGCTCCAAGCTATTCCTCCATTGGCTCACTTGACAGTAGTCTTTAGATGAGAGAATACATTCTAAGTATATAGATTGGATTTGAATAAGAATAGAGGATTATAGGTCTTTTCAGAGGCTTGGGATAGGTTAGAAAGTCATAAACAACCAATAGGAATAAACATAATTACAAGAAAGCCAAACAAGCTTCAAAAAGTTGTCAAAGGTCCCGCAAAGAAGCCTTACGGCTCGTGTGAAGTCACATGGACCGCATGGCTATCTGTGAGACCAGACTTAGAAAAATGTTCACCAGCCAAGTTCCAAGACGATGATTTCACACTTAGAAAATTTGTGAACCAACACCCTCATGGGACTCTAAACCATATATATGGTGTTAGACAATCCATGTGGTGCTACACGACCCGTGTAGGGGCTCGTGTGTGAGGTGCCTTAGCCAAAATGTAGCTTACTAGACCAAGGCTCCTCTCATGATGTCACAACCCAGACCTTGGGTCTAGGAGTGATATGAAAAATAGGAAACTGAGAGTCCCCATACATGTCTCACATATTCATATTCACATAATCGGTTTGAAAGTGTATATATAAATAATAAATACATAGATCTAATGGACATAAAAGTAGGACACATGCTATTAGGATGTCATAATGATAAGGGATTAACATAGATTCATATATCACATAACACATAAGAACTCAGGGGCGGGTAAGAATAACTCACTCTATGGGGGCAATAAAGGACTTAGGATCTTCCACATTTCCACATCAAAAGATACATACTTATCATAATCCTTATAATCAATACATAAAATTCATATCCAATAGATAACCATAATCATAAGCTTCAATTACAACACATAAAATACAAATCCTACAAGAGTTTACAAGATGTCCAACAATGTCTTTAGTCAGAAGATAGGATGGGGTCAAGACATGTCCGGGGATCACCTTCAAAGTAATTTACATAAATGGAAGCAACATAGGTAGAGGAATTTTGGCTTGTCCTTGGAAGATAGGATGCACCACAACAAATGCTTCAAATCTTATGTAACAACAAATGGTAGATGAAGGTAGTCTCCGGTTCCTACGTAATTAGATCATATGGAAAAAAACGTGGTACGTTTGAACGTACTAGTATGCAGGCATGCAATATGAAAGAAAAATGATGTTAACCTACACAATATGTTACATGAAAACCATAGAGTATCCATACCCCACATATACTAGCACTCAATGAGTCACTTCTTTCTTGAATTATGTAAAGGGAGGGTTGTACCCATCCTCATCAATACACACTTAGTTCATGACATAACTTTGTATAGGGAAGGTTGTACCTGTCCTCATTTATAAATTGTGTAAAGGGAGGGTTCTCCCCATCCTTATCGATACACACTTAGCTCATATAACTATATGCATAGGGAAGGTTGTACCTATCCTCATCTATGCATTATGTAAAGGGAGGGTTGTGCCCATCCTCATCAATACACACTTAGATCATACATATATGTGCATAGGGAAGGTTGTACCTATCCTCATTTATGTATTTTGTAAAAGGAGGGTTGTGCCCGTCCTCATCAATACACACGTGGCTCATACATACACGTGCATAGGGAAGGTTGTACTTATCCTCATATATGCATTATGTAAAGGGAGGGTTGTGCCCATGATTATCAATGCACACTTGTGATTACATACTCATATAGGATGTCATATCATATGAACACCCATATAATTCGTACTGATGTAGAGGTCAAGTTTATATTACTAGCAAATTATGTCATAATGGTATTCAACTTGTATCGTACTCATGTTCATAGATTTATGCTCAATTTTTGCTCATAACCATATTTTCATCAAAATCAAATTCATAAACATTTGTGGGCTTAATCCACTTTATAATTTTCATAAAATCCAACGCTCATAAATGCATGTCATGAATGATGTGAGAATATCATGGGTAATTGAGATTCAATCTAAACTCATTAATACAATATGAGATTTAAGTAAATTCATAATTAAATCCACATTTGAATCATAGTATAAATCACCCATGCTTAGTTCAAACCTTAAAGGGACAATGCACAATCAAATCTTAATAATAATCAAGTAATTAAACATATTATGGCTTAAATAAATTTAAAATCATCAAATAAGCATAGCCCATACTTCAATTGAATTTAATAATGAATAATATTCAAAATCTATATTTAAATTAAGCAATTTTTTATGAAATTCAAGTAAAAAGAGTTTGGGCCTTCTTGGTTGAAAGGGATCAAGAATCAATCCCACATACCTTAGCTAATCAAGGCGATTCAAGAACAAATTTGAAGAAGAATGAGTCTTTCCTTGATTCCCAAGATTAGTTTCACAAGAATCCGTTGAGAGAGAGTTCTTAAGAGTGACTTGAGAGAATTCTAAATGTGAGGAATGAATTTGAATGAGAGAGATAGAGTTTTGGTTACTTGGAGGTCTTAGGATAGCATAGGAAGTCATAAAAGATCCTTAGGAGAAGCCACAATTACAAAAAAACAATTAATGAAGCAAAATAACACTTCTTGCCAGGGGTCTCGTGAGGAGGTCTCATGGCCCATACAAGTTATCACGATCTGTACAACCCTCTCATGAGATTTCACTTAGCCAATTCTCAAAAAACATTATACAGACAGGCTTTATGAAAATAGGAATATCCTCTTGATCAAAACTCAGAATGAGGTGAAATTAGATGCGTTGAAAAGCTAAATCAAAGAGCTTCAATTTGATAGGTCGTGGGCTACCCAGTTCCTTTTGTGCTAAGAGATATGACCATTTAAAGTTGACACTTCTATTGGTTATTATGACAAGCATAGCCAATGGAATTCATTTGAGTTTTGCCTGATGTAGGAGACCCATGATGACCCTAAACAATATAAGATAGCTTGAATTGAGGGCTTTAAAGTGAACTTGGATTAAGCTTGAAGATTCCATACTTAGAAAAATTCTACGTAGATTTCCATATGGTCGATTTCACAGTCCGTACCACTCTACACAAATCGTATGGTCATCCATACCACTTTACTTAGAAAAGTTTACCACGATGAAGTTCCAAGACAGTGATCCAATACTTCAAAAATTTCACTCTGAAAGTCATACGGGAGGCCATACAGACCATACCACCTTGTACGAACCGTATACTTGGCCGTACCAGCTTACTTGGTCCCAAAATTATGAAATTTCAAGACTAAGGTGACCACATGGCCAACCATACGGTTCGTATAGGGTCCATATATGGCATGCCTTAGTCCAAAACTCCATGATTAAGCTCAAACACCTCACATAAGGCCAAGGGTCACTCTAAGGAGGCTCCACATGGTCTGTATAGCCTCACACAGATCGTGAGGGCTTCCATGGAGCATCACCTTGGTCTAAAACATTCCAAAACCAAATTTCCAAGATCCAATGAGGTTGTACAATATCTGTGTTCTTACATCATCTCCTCCTTGGGAACATTTATACTCAAATGTGCTAGAACGAAGCTTGAACATAGAACATGAAACATTAAAACATTAGATACAATGCATATTTTATCACCTGAAAATCATAAATTCATTAAAACTCATATCAAAACATATTTAAATCATTCAAAACTTCTTAAAAGTCATATTTGTTCACATGTATACATGCCATGTCATGAAACCCAAGAGTGAAAGAATTAGGATCACTTGGAAAAGAAAGAACCTAATATCTTAGGCTGCAGTAGATTACAAATGATGCGGATGTTGTTTCATCATGTCCCACTCTGCTTCCCATGTAGCACTCTCCACATCTTGATTTCTCCAAAGTACCTTAACCAAAGCCACATCCTCGTTAAAAAGCCGTTTCACTTGCCTGTCCAAAATATCAACCGGAACTACCTCATAAGACAAGTTCTCCTCAACAACAACACCTTTCAAAGGCACAATAGCACTAGGATTACCAACCAAACTCCTCAACATTGACACGTGGAAAATCGGGTGGATAGAACTTAAATCTGGAGGCAAATACAACCTATAAGCTAAATTCCCAATTTGCTTTAACAATCTTAGAAGGACCTATATACCGAGGACTTAACTTGTCCTTCTTTCTAAAACGCATTACACCTATTATCGGTCAGACTTTCCCAAACACCCAATCACCAACATGAAACTGCAAATCCCTCTTCCTACCATCCAAATAGGACTTTTAGTACCTTTGGGCTGTCTTCAACTTCTCCCTAATCAACTTTACCTTAGTACCAAGTCCTCTTTGAGACAACCTCCAAAAGTGAGAAGTAAATTATGTAGAACGATCTTATATGATAGACCTAGGTACACCATGCAACCCCACCAACTCTTGGATATACAACCTTGCATAACCTTCAGCATTAAAGGTAGTCTTGACTAGTAGGAGATGAGCTGATTTAGTCATCCGGTCAATAATGACCTAAATTAAGTCAAATTGCCTTCGGGTCCAAGGCAAACCAACCACAAAATCCATGCTTACATCTTCCCACTTCCAAGTAGGAATTTCAACATGTTGGGTCAAACCGCCAAAATTTTGGTGCTCTACCTTCACTTATTGGGATTTAGGGCATTTAGATACAAACTTGGCTATATCCTTCTTCATACCATGCAACCAGTACACTTCTCTCAAATCTCGATATATCTTAGTAGATCCCGGGTGAATAGAATAATGAGAGTTACAGGCTTCACTCATGATCACCCTCCTAAGTTCATCCATATCCAGAACACATAATCGATCTTGATACCAAAGAACACCATCTCCCTCTTAGGAGAAGACCGTTATCTTCTTTTCAGCAACCAACTCCCTCAACTCAACCAATGATGGATTGAGATCTTGCTTAGCCTTAATATAAACAACCATAGAAGATTTGGCCCCATTCTGAACATGTGCCCCACCATCATAAGAGTTGGCCAACCTAACACCCAATCTAGCCAAATGATAAACATGTTTTGCCAACTCTTTATTCCCTTCATCAACATGAGCCACACTTCCTATAGATAGCCTACTAAGAGCATCGGTTACAATATTTACCTTGCCGGGATGATATTATACACTCATGTCATAGTCCTTAAGGAGTTACAACCATATCCCTTGTATCAAGTTAAGATCCCTTTGAGTGAACACAAAATTGAAAACTCTTGTGGTCGGTGAAAACATCAACATGTACCCCATACAGATATTGTCTCAAAATCTTCAAAGAAAATACCACTGACGCTAACTTAAGATCATGAGTCGAGTAATTATGCTTATGCACCTTCAATTGAATTGATGCATAAGCTATCACCTTGCCATGTTGTATAAGTACACAACCCAACCCAATCTGCGAAGCATTGCAATATACTACCAACCCATCTAAGCCATCCGGTAAAGTCAAAATAGGAACCAATGTAAGCCAATCTTTTAAAGTCTGAAAACTCCTGTCACACTCATTCGAACCATGCAAACTTGGCCTTCTTTTAAGTTTACTTGGTCAATGGAGATGAAATAGATGAGAAACCTTTAAAAAAAACCTTCTATGATAACAATCCAACCCAGGAAACTTTGAATATCTGTAGGAGCAAGCTTGTTAAATAGTGCACATCCTTCACCAACTCCTTTTTGACCTCATCTATAAGATCAGCTATAACATCTTCCTTGCCTGGATTGTATTACAAGCCTAAAATAACTCTTCCCATTTGGTAGGGAGGGATGGAGATAGGAAATCTAAAAACACACTCCATGGCATGATAAGAATCATAGAAAAGTGAATCATTTCTTAAAACGCCTTATAGACTCTTACCCATAAATGTGGCACACTTCATACTAATGAATAAGACTCTACTTGACACGGTATGTTGGACTCTGAGAACCATTTATAAACTTAGTACTCTGATACCATCTGTGTCATGATCCAGAGCTAGGTTCCAGGAGTGACATGGTGAATAGGAACCCAAGAGTCCCCAAACAAGCCTCAAGTATCTATATTCACATCATTGATTTTGAAGCATATATATAAATAGTAAACACATAATTCTAATGGACAGAAAAGTAGGACTCAAGCTATGGGGATATCATAGTAATAAGGGTTAACATGGATTCACATAGCACATAGCACAAAAGAACTAAGGGCGGGTAAGTATGATTCACTATATGAGGGCAATACGGGACTTAAGATCTTCCACATCAAAATATATATATTTATCATAATCCTCATAGTCAATCCATAAAATCCATATCTAATAAATAATCATAATCATAATCTCCAATTACAACACATAGCAAATAGATCCGATAAGAGTTTACAAGATGTCCAATAACGCCTCTAGTCATAAGATAGGATGGAGGCTAAGACATTTGCCGTGGTCACCCTTAAATTAAATAACATAAACAGAAGCAACATAGGTAGAGGAATGGTGGATTATCCTTGGAAGATAGAATTCACCACAACAAATGTCTCAAATTCGATCTAGTTATCAAATAGTAGATGAAGGTAGTCTCTGATTCCTTGCATGTCATTCTCATATTATTTATGCATGGTTTTGTGGTTTGAGGTTGCATTGCAATTGCTAATTGAGATATGGTTTAAAGGTTTTAATGGTGCATATGTTGCATTTTTGTATATGGTACATGTATTTCGTTCCATAGAGCTTGCCTTAGTACAGGGGGGATATATTGTAAGATCCGACCTGTGAGAAGTATGAGGAATACAATAAATAAGTTCTAGAAATTTTTGACTGTCAGTTTCTACAAGGGGTCTTAAGGGCCATAAGTCGTTGTATGACCTGCAAGTTTGTTCACGGACCTTAAGGCAGACTTGGCAAAACTTGGGATATTTAGGGACACTACTTATGACTTAACAGATGGCCCATCAAAAGACTAATGAGTCATAAGATGTGTCATGGATTTGAGGATCAGAGATCAGTCTCTAAAGATTCTAAAGTGACAACAAATAAAACCCTTTTCTATGGCTCGTAACCTATACCATGGCTTGTAAATAGGTCTCGTGGTTGTCACAACCAAAACTAGGTCCTAGATGTTACATAGTGAATGGACAACACGAAGGGACCCCAAACAAGCCTCTTAGCATGTCATACACACCTCTTTGGTCGCAGAAGTAAAATATAACAACATAAGAAATATGAACAAGGGAAATTAGGAGGGAAAGAGTTAAACACTTGAATAACATTAATGAGTCAAGGCTCAAGCATAATACATAACTTTCCAACAACACCTCTAGGCATAGAACTTAGCGGAGGCCAAGACAAGCAACCAGGCTCACCCTTATAGACACAAGCTTACAATAAAGGAAAGAAAGTCTTAGCATAATGACATCATCCTCAGAGTTAAGGACTCGCCAAACTTACTAGAATAGATATTACTAGCCACGTGGAGGAGGATGACGACCAAATAGAGCTCCGGTTCCTACATGGTAATATCATGTAGGCATAGAGTATGCGTGATTACATTTGAATATATAAAGTATGTAGGATGCAATGCAACAAGATATAGTCAACATAATCGAAAAGCATAAACATAGGCAATGGATAGCATAATAACAATATGGCTTGTATGAATGATGTTTAAAGTTAAATCATGCTTATATAGAACATATTATGTATGTAGGAAGAGAACCTTATTTAGCTAATGGGTTTACCACCTCCTATCCTAGTGATTGAAGTATCGATCCCTCAATTTAATTATCAAATATACCACCCACATCTAAGGTGATTGAGGTATCAACCCCTCAATTTAGTCAATGAGGTATCAACCCCTTAATTTGGTTAATGAGGTATCAACCCCCTCAATTTGGTTAATGAGGTATCAACCCCCCTCAATTTGGTAAATATTGTATCAACCCCCCAATTTGTTAAGGTGTAGCACCACCTCAATGAGGCATGGCCATCTTAGCATAATATAGATACTTCTCATAAACATAACTAATATAACCATTCCTTTCGTCATCATAAATTCATTCAACTCATAATACACGCATTGGACCTTCAACAAGAAATCATAACTGGATATTTTATAAAACATTTGGCGAGTGTGTATTGCTAGTGTGAAACGCCATGCAATTTAGGGATGAAATCATGCAAGAAAATTCAATGTCAAACCATTCATCAATACTTGGTAACACCCTCATGAAATATACATCAAAACACTTCATCAAATCCCACAAGACATCATAGATTCGTAGCTCAAAACATTCTAAAACATTTACAATTTCATGAAATCCCAACATAGTTCATAGTCCTAATTCATAAAAAGTAAGACCCATAAGTAAATCAACTTGAAACCATCCAATTTAGGTAAAAATGGAGCTTGGAAACCACGGGTGAAAGGACCCCATGGTTGAAACCACATACCTTGACTTTGGAGAATTTCTTGAAGAGGATTTGAATGAAGACTTGAAGTTTGGATGAATTCCTTAAGATTCGAAAGAGATTTGGACACTTAAATTTTGAGAAAAATATTATTCTGAGGGTTTGAGAGAGTATTGGGGAATGTCTTGAATGATATAAAGGTGGAATATGGCTAAGTATAGGTATTTTCACATATGGGAAGACTACGGCTCAAGACCTAAAAGCCTCGGGGCGAGATAAAAATCACTAGCAATAAAATACATAGGTCTACGATGCAGACCCATCATGGAGGCAATTTCACACTGGTCTATGATGGAGGCGCTTCGCGCACCATCATGGACAAACATTAGATAAGGGATTTTTTGGAAAATTAAAATTGCAATTCATTTGCTCTAAAATCAGGGTTAGACCCATCCCCACTCAATTTTTCCCCTTGATCAAGAATATTAAGTTAGATTTTTGATATCATGCACGGATTTGGAGATATATGAAAATTACGATTCCAGACACTTTCGAGACATATTTTTGGGCACTTTTTTGGGGTCGTTTCAATATCTCCCCCTTGGGAACATTCGTCCCCGAATGTCAAAGAAACATACATGAGAAGGGTAATCATGAAGAAATCAACTCCAATAAGAATGCAACAATACACTTAAACACCATTTTCAAAATCTCTTTTAAAATCAGCATGAACTTGTGAACATGAACATGAATGCATGCAATGACATAGGGGCTAAAACATAAGACTTGGAATCATAAAAAAGGGCTTGACGTGTTATCATAAGCTTGAATAGAATGAAAGAGATACGGATATTGCTTCTCCATACCTGTTTCGGCTCCCCGAGAGACACTTTTGATTTGATAAATCCTCCAAAGGGCCTTAACGAACACTACATCCTTATTAATCAACCTTTCTACCCTTTCATCCAATACCTCTACTAGGACCATCTCCTAAGCCAACTTATCCTCCGCAACACTCATAACCTCAAAGAGTTCTATAGCACTAAAGTCAATAACACATTCCCACAACCCTGAAGCATGAAGAACCGAACGAACCATACCCATATCCCTAGGTAGTTCCAATGTTTATGCAAACTTACCAATTTCTCCTCCAAACCCTATAAGGACCTACAAACTTTAACCCAATTGTCAAACTTAAACACACAAAATCCACTTGGTACCACAAACCACCATCTCCCACTTGGGAGACAACCTCCACTCTACAATCTTTTACCCATAACTTCCAACCCTAACAAGACAGAATCAAGTTCTTGCTTAAACTAGACCTCTTCAACCAAAGAAGCTTTGGAATCATCAAGAACATTACACTACCATTCTCAATTTCCTCCAGCCTAACTCTCAATCTAGCCAACCGATGGACCTCTCTAGTCACCTCTTCGCCACCATCATCCATATGTGCTAGACCTACCGAGGTGATAGCGCACACTTATATCATAATCCTTAAGGACTTCTAACCACCTTGTCATCACATAATATTCACACTTACCATATTTAGCACACAACCTCTCACCCCCCAAGATTTGTAACACTGCCCCAAAGATTCCCACTTCCCATATTTCACAACTAACCCCATATGCATCAATATTCATAACATTAACCTCAAATGATCCCCAAGCTCTCCCTCGCCTCCAGGAATAAACCAACATACCATCACCAAGGACCACTACAAACACAACAAGGTAGGGGTTAAAGACCTTATTCATGAGACCTATAGACATAGCCGGTGCATTAGCCAAATCCAAAGACACTACCCCCAAATTCAGAATATTGGAAAGAACATCAAGAACCAATCTATCACCAGAACAACTCAGTAGATATGACTTAGGTTCAACACCCCTAACTCTTACAAGATGATAAATGCAACCGTTAGAGATCAATTGGACCTTAAGTCGAGAAATGGACTTACCCCTTCACTACCACTTTACAATCCCCCACTCAAGGACAGGCTAATTAGGGAGTTGGAATCTAACTCTATGAGCCCTACAATCCAAGGGAACACAATATGCATGCAACTAACCTACCCCAAGTATGATCAAAATCCACCACATCTAATTCAACCATAATCACAAGACAAAACCTAAAGTCATAAGGTCATGAGACAACCCTTATAGACTTCTCCAATAATAATAGATTCACCTAAGGAGTATACACTTCATAAGGTTGGCCTAACACCTGAGGCACACATGAATCTTACTAGCAACAAAAGGGATAATGGAAGTAATAGGACCCTAGAAACCACCAAAGCATGCACAATAAAAGCAATGAATACCTCTAATTTATTGGTAGCATCATTGGGCACCTTATCCCCTCCTTGCCTTCTTTGAAGAGCATAGGACCGATTGTGCCTTGGGGCACCACCTTGAGGACGAATATCTTCACCCTTACATTGCTTACGAGGATAATATTTCTTCTTATGCTCCTCTTCACCATAATGGAGACATGCATTGGTGTCTTTCAAACTTGGGCCTCTATGAATCTTACCATATGTTGGACACATAGCATCACCTCTATCTTTGGGACTTCGGAACTTTCCTCCAAAATAGGCCCTCTTGGCCTCCTTACCCCTTCTCTTCCTCATATTTTCCTCATCCATTTGTTCAGCATAAGTCATCAAGTGAGATAAGTCCATGTCATTAATCAACATAGTGGCTCGGCAATTCTCACTAACCAAATCAGATACACCCATCATGAACTTGTTCATTCTAGACCTTAGGTCGGCAACTAATTGTGGAGAATATATTGAAAGTTGGTTGAACTTGAGGGCAAACTCCCTCACAATCATAGATCCTTGCTTAAAGTTCATGAACTCAATCATCTTGGCCTCCCTAAGCTCAAGAGGGAAGAACCGGTTGAGAAAAACAGCCTTAAGCTCCTCCCAAAATATCACATTATTGTTCCCCTTCTCCTCCTTCCATTGAGTAAACCATATTTGGGCCACCCCCTTGAGTTGGTATGCCGCCAACTCCGCCTTCTCCTCTGACCTAACACCCATTATAGCCAACACTTTATATACCTCATCCACAAATTCTTGGGGGTCCTCATCCACCTTAGACCTATAGAACTCCAGTGGGTTCATCCTCATGAAGTCCTTCACTCGAGATGTCAAGTAAGAACATGAGGGGCTTGGGCACCTTGTTTGATTTGACTAGCCACGGCATGAGCTAACATGGTAATAATATCCCAAAATTCTTCATGAGCCAGTTTTTCTTTGGGAAAGCAAGTTCTTCTTCCTCTTGTGTTAAGCATGATCTAGCATATCAAAGAATAATCGCTAGGGGGGACGGGGGAATAAACTTAGCTCAACTCTATAGCACAACATTGACCATGAAGAAAGGAAACATTTCCTAAAATAATCTCCTAGCCTCTTACTTATAGTTGTGGTGCACAACACAACCATGAATAAGTCTATAATCGACGCGGTGTTGGATGTCGAGGACCTAACAACCTAGTGCTTTGATACCAAGTTTGTCACGACCCAAACTAGGTCTTAAACATAACACAGTGAATAGGAAAACCGAAGGGACCCCAAACAAGCCTCTTAGCATGTCATACACATATCATTAGTCGCGGAAGAAAAATAGAACAACATAAGAAACATGAACAAATGAAATTGGGACTAAGAGAAAGAGTTAAACACTTGAATAACATTGATGAGTCAAGGTTTAAGCATAATATATAACTTGTCCAACAACACCTTTAGATATAGAACTTAACAGGGGCCAAGACAAGCAACCAAGCTCACCCTCATAGTCACAAGCTTACAATAAAGGAAAGTAAGTCTTAGCATTAAGCGAATCTAAATTTTTTATGAATTTCTACTTTATGGCTTCCTATCCCAAACTCTTCGAGGCTTTTTATGAGATTACTAATAGACCTTACATCCTTGTTTCTAGCAAGAAAAGAATTTGGAGACATCATTAATAACTTGATTATTTTTAGATAATAATAGATAGAAATAACGCTTTTAAGGAGTCCTATTAAAACCAAGAAATATAGGCCTTCCTACCCACCTCAGCAAGTCATTTTTTTCCACAAGTAATCGTGACTATCTAATCTGATCGATTGCATAAAGCCTGTGGTAGCAACAAAATCGGGGAAAGTATTCTTGGAGTTAAGGACTCACCAAACTTGCTTGAATAAATGTTACTAGCCACATGGAGGAAGATAATGACCAAATGGAGCTCCGATTTCTATATGGTAACATAATATACACATAGAGTATGTGCTAGTACGTTTGAATATACTAAGTATGTATGCAACAAGAGATAGTCAGCATAATCAAAATGGATAAACATAGGAAATGGATAGCATAATAATAATATGGCATGTATGAATGATTTTTGAAGTAAAATCATGCATTACGTATGTAGGAAAAGACCCTCATTTAGCTAATGGGTTTACGACATCCCATCCTAGGTGTTTGAGGTATCGACCCCTCAATTTGGTTATCAAATATAACACCCACATCTAAGATGATTGAGGTATCAACCCCTAAATTTGGTCAATGTGGTATCAACTCCTCAATTTTGTTAATGAGGTATCAACCCCCTCAATTTGGTTAATGGGGTATTAACCCCCTCAATTTGGTTAATGAGGTATCAACCCCCTCAATTTGGTTAATGAAGTATCAACCCCTCAATCTGGTTAAGGTGTAGCACCCGCTCATCAAGGCATGGCCATCTTAGAATAATATTTTATACTTCGCATGAACATAACTCATATAAACAATCCTTTCATCATCATAAAATCATTCAACTCATAAGACTGGCCTTCAACAACTAAATAAATCATAACCGAATATTTTATCAAACACTTGGCGTGTGTGTAGTGCTAGTGTAAAACCATACAATTTAGAGATGAAATCATGTAGGAAATTCAATGTAAAACCATCCATCAATACTTGGTAACTCCCTCAAGTAATATACATCAAATCCCACAATAGATCTTAGATTCGTAGCTCAAACATGTTAAAACAGTCATAATTTCATGAAACTCCAACATAGTTCATAGTCTAATTCGTAATAAGTAAGACCCATTCGTAAATCAACTTGAAACCATGCAATTTAGGTAAAAAGGGAACTTGGGCACCATGATTAAAAGGACCCAATGGTTGAAACCCACACACCTTGACTTTGGAGAATTCCTTGAAGAGAATTTGAATGGAGACTTGAAGCTTGGATGAATTCCTTATGATCCGGAAGGGAATCGGACACTTGAATTTTGAGCGAAATATTAGTCGAAGGGTTTGAGAGTATTGAGGAATGTTTTGAATGATATGAAGGTGGAATAAGGCTATTATAGGTATTTTCTCATATGGGAAGACTTAGACCCAAGACCCAAAAGCCTCTGGCCAAGATAAAAATCATTGTATACAAAATACACAGGTCCACATCTGGTTTGTGATGCAGACCTATCATGGAGGCAATTTCAGACTGGTCCACGATGAAGGTGCGTCGCGGCACCATCATGGATAGACACTCGATAAGGGATTTTATAAAAAATTGAAATTGCAATTCGTTTGATCTAAAATTGAGGTTAGAACCATTTCCCTCTCAATTTTTCCCCCTAATCAAGAATATGAAGTCAGATTTTTGATATCATGCACGAATTTTGAGATATATAAAAATTACGATTTTGACCACTTTCGATGCTCATTTTTGAGGTTGTTTCAGTGGTCCTGTCCGTCCAGGCCTTAAGATGGGGAAATTTTGACATTTATTATTTGTTAAAGTCTAAACTACTTTGTTTTACCCCCTCAAGGGACCCCATATCATCTTAAACAACCCTAATCTATTCATTTCTTTCTATTCCAAAATATCCTAAGTCCCAAAACTCTCTCAAGCCTCCTCGAAGAGCTCAAGCAAGAAGGCCAATCTAGGGCTTTGGTTTCTTCTTCATCAAACTAGATTTTCTCCATTAAATCACCAAGGCATATGGGTTTTGATTATTGGAACCTTCCTCCCACCAGGTCAACTATTCTTCCTCGAAATCTATTTCAAGTTATAGGTATTTATGAAGGCTCTATAAACACTTTTGCATGATATGATTATGAAGGAACTTATGATCATATTATGATGAGTATTATGCTATTTCTCTTTGTATAATATTATGAAATGATAAGTCATGGAAATATGTGATTTAAGATGAGGGTTCAATGACATCTAAACTATGCTTTGCTATGTTATGATAGGTTATTTTGTATAATTTGAAAAGGAATTTTGTGATTTTTGTCATGTCCAAAGATGTTAGTTTTGCATGATTTTGAGCATGTATTCATACCTACCATGTTTCACTAAATTATGTACTATGCTTCTTATACTAACAAAGGCCTTATGTCGAGATGTGTGATTTAGGAATGATATGAATTGCAAAGGGCTATTATGTATGTTATGAATTATGAGAATGTTGAAGAAGCTATGAACAGTTATCAAGCCCTACCTTTGATATAATGAAGCTTAGGTTGGAAGAGCTACTCTATGATGATATTATGAAATACGATGCTTTTCATATTATGATAATAAGTATAATTTGAGTATTTTTTAGGATTGTGACCTAGTACCGAGCAGCAGACCTTGGTAGATAACCATTGTCCATAACTATATTGCTACCATAGGTTTGTGAATTATCTAATGGATCCATATAGCTTTACTTGCATGATTGACCAAAATATGTGGTGTTCCCATATGGCATATGTGAATCAAAAATACTGAAATGGATAGTGTTCCCATAAGGTTAATAAGATGTGTCTATCGAAATGGGTGGTATTCCTATAATGTGACTATGAGGCACTTTCTAAAAAGAGTGGAGTTCCCTTAAAGTGAGTGCTTACCCTGGCAAAGTATACCACTACAAGTCTGTTGAACATCGGGATTCCAAGTAGTAGCTCACTTGGTCTTATATGTCAGTTATGGTCCCTTCCCATCTATGTAGGATATGTCATGTGATTTGTGATTTATTATTCACATTTTGACTATGGCATTGAGCATGCATGACATATTAAGCTTATACTCATTGATTATGATTACGTATATTATTTAACTATGGCATATGTTCCTTCTTGATTTGACCCCCACATGCTTAGTACATTTCAAGTACTAACGCATACTTTTTGCCTACATGATCTCACCATTTAGGAACTGAAGCTCCTTTCCATCCTCCTCTGCCACGTGGCTAGATGTTTCGTTTGAAGATTGCTTGGTGAGTCCTCCACAACCAGGGATAAAAAATAATTACTTTCATAATTTGCTTAGACACATTTAATTTTAGATATTATCTTTTGGGGGTGACCTCGAGAGATGTCTCGGCCCTGATTTCATTCATGATTAGAGGTGTTGTTGGATATTGTTATGGCTATGTATATTCAAGCTTGACTCTTATGTTTTGTAATTATGGAAGAATCTCTTAGTTCTTATTCCCCTTATATGCTTGTTGCATGATGATGAGGAGGAGATAAAAGTCCCAAATCTCTAATTGCCCTATAGCTTTTGTCATTCTTAAATTCCCCTTAGATTTATTTGCTATGTGATCCATGTTTATTCTCTTCCCTACAACACCCCTATAGCGTGAAGTCAAAGCCCCACTTTCCTTTAGAAATTATGTGTTATGTGTTTATTGCACTGCTATGCTTTTGCGAAATCAAGGATGTGCTATGAATACTTTGAGGCTTTTTAAGGGTTCCTTAAGGCACCCCATACATCTAGGCCATGGTGTTAGGTCATGACACTTTCCTATAAACTTTTTTACATATATGTGTGTGTGCGCGTACGTGCACGCGCCCTTATCATCTAACAATGTAATGTAGGATATCATGTTCATATGCAATGCATGCCCTCATACTTAGCACATTCAACCATACTAACACATGTTTTTTTCCTACGTGATCTATAGGGTCTGCAAACTTTCTTCATCCACCTCTTCACGGCTATATTCAATTTGTGGATGTTTTCTTGTGGTGAGCCCTTTATTCCAAGCATAAGACCCACCTTCTATCTACCTATGCTATGTTATGATTAAATTATGTGTTTACTTTAAGCTTAAGCCCAGGACATGTGTTGGAGCCCATCTTTTCTATTACTTAGAGGCATTGTTAGATGTCATGAAACTCTATGTGTGAGGCTTGTTATGTTTGATGCTTATGGAGGCTAATCTTATGCCCTATTTTATGCTGATGTTGACATGATGAGTTGATGAGATGTTAAAGGTCCTATATCCCTACTCCCATAGCTTGGGTCCTATGAATCCCACCCCTTAGACTTGTTTGTTGTTGAATGTGTGATGGAATATCACATGTTCCCTATCCTCATAGCTTGAGTCCCAAATCCCCATCCCTTAAGTGTATTTCTTAAAATTGCGTGGAAATGAGTCCCATGCCCCTTATCCCATAACTTGTGTCTTGACACCCCTGTCTCTTATATCATATTATAATGTTTGAATAGCGATTTCGAACTGATGATATGTGAATAGATGCTATGAGGCTTTTTGGGGACTTTCGGGTTACCATTCGCCATGTTGCACCTAGGTCCTAGGCTTGGGTCATGATATGAATGTAACCAATCCTTCCCAAGAATAATATCAAAATCTACCATGTCAAGTTCAACAAATTTGCATAGCAAGAATCTATGCAATATGGACACAAGACAACCCTTTTAGACTCTTCTAGCAACAATAGAGTCACCAATGGGAGTAGACACTTCAAAGGGTTCACATTACAATTTGGGAAAGAAATCAAGCCTATTAGCAACAAATGGGGTAGCGAAAGATAGAATGGCACCCAAATCTATTAAATCATGCACATCATAATCATAAACCTTTATCATACTAGTAACAACATCAGGTGCCTCATCCACCCCTTGCCTCACTGAAGAGCACAGAACTTGTTATGTATTGGAGTACCCCCATTGATCAACTTGTGCCATTTTATCACCATGGGTACCTTGTTCTTGAGGACAACCATCTTTACCCTTATTCAAAGCATTTGGATAATCCGTAATCTTGTGGCCCATCTTGCCACACCCATAGCAAGCAGCCACATCTCTATAATATCTACCACCATGGTTCTTCCCACACCTTTCACAATTAGGAAGTATTTTTCCACCATTACAGCCTTGAACTTCAGCTTTAGGTACCCTATTATTGTAGAACCTTTTATTGGAGCATTTGATGACCCTTGACCTTGAAATATATGGCCTTGTTGGAAGCGGCCACCCCACCACCTCTAACACCTTGAAATACACCATCATAACAAGCCCACATGGACTCCTCACTCTTGCTCTTTATAAGCTTTTCTCCTTCAAGTTGCTCAGCATATGTCATGAGCCAAGACAAATCTGAATCCCCAACAAGAACAGCAGTCCAATATTCTTCATTGACCAAGTCGGATATTCCCAACACAAACTTGTTCATCCTTGCTTGAGAATAAGTGACCAAGTGAGGAACATACTTTAAGATATTATTAAATTTAAGGGAATACTCCCTCACACTCATAGAGCCTTGTTTGAGGTTCAAAAATTCCATCATCTTTACCTCTCTTAGTTCAATGGGAAAGAAGCGGTTGAGAAAGGTGGCCTTGAATTCTTCCCAAGGAATAGGCTCATCATTCTCCCTCTCCATCTTTATGAGTAAACCACATTTGGGAAAGGCTTTTGAGTTGATAGTCCACAATCTCTGCCTTTCCCTCCTAGCTCACCCCCACAATAGTAAGAACTTTGTACACTTCATTAATAAATTCTTAGGGATCTTTCTCCACTATAGAGCCATGAAGCTATGGAAGATTCACTCTAGTGCAGCCCTCACCCTTGAGACCAAATTAGGAGCATGAGGAGCTTGGACCCCTTAGTTGTCTTAGTTAACTATGGCTCATGCCAACAAGGTAACAATATTCTAGTACTCAGCATAAATGACCCCTACTTCTTCTTGGGGAGCTTGTGGGGCCGGAGGGGCCGAATCCCCCTCAAAGTGGGATCTCTTTGTGGAATTCTTTTTGGTGGCATATTCTAGAAGCACAAAAGGAAAATATTAGAGATAGGAAGTCTTAAATCAAGTTCTAAAGCACGATATAGATCATGAAGAAATGAATCATTTTCTAAACACCTCATAGCCTCTTATTAATAGTTGTGGTGCACTTCACAACCATGAACTAATGTCTACTCAACGCAATGTGTTGGATTTCTGAGGACTATTTACAAAACTAGTGCTCTAATACCAAGCATATCAGGACCCAATATTAGAAACTAGGTGCAACATGGCGAATGGGAACTCTAGAGTCCCAAAACAAGCCTCATAGCATACATAAGCACATCTTTAGTTGTGAAAATAATCAAGTATCAAGAAATTTAAACTAGGGGAATTCGGCGCTTCAAAATCAAGTTGTAGTATAATAAAGGGAAAGAAATTTACATCATCAAATCACACAAAGACTAAGGGCAGGATACTCAAGCTATGCGAAAGTAGAGGCTTATAAATATCATCACATTCCAACAACACCCAACAATACATACAAGGGATATGGACTAAATTGAAATATTCATACATACATAAACGTCATCAAAGTCAAGCACTTCACATTATCCAAGAAAACCTTTGACCATGAGCAGAAAGGGGGAAAAGAAATCTTCGAGCTCACCCTCAAAAGTAGATAACAAAATTAATTAAGTCTTAACATAAGCATGATAAAAAGTGGTTATTATCCCCGGTAATTTAGGTATCATGAAATTCACCTTAAAATCCATAGCTCCTCATAGCCTTTCATGGAAATCATAGCATACATAGTATTAATATCATAAAACCAATCATAATTAAACCCTTGATAAGCTTCCATGCATATCAAACCAATAAATGATAATTTTCAACATAAATCATGCATTGAAGATGTAACAGAAGATACCCAAATAAAATAGTCCTTGAATTCAAGAAATTTCATCAAAAAAGAGGTTTGGGATCCATGGATGAAAGATCCATGGATGAGAGACCCACATACCTTGAATCCTTGAAACTATTGAAAAGGAATTGAGGAGACTTGGGGGGAATCACCTTGATGCTTGAAATTCAATAAAGACTCTTGAAAATCTGTGAATTGAATGAGGAATTTTAGAGAGATTTTAGGAGACATTTGGAGTGATTTAGGGATATAATGGCTGAAATTTTCAAGGATTCTCATATATAAGGATGTTGAGATTTGTCCCAATTGCCTTCACTTGAATTAAAAAAAGTTTAGAAAATTTTGTTCTTTCGGGAATTATGTGTGCGATGCAGACTTGCTCCTGCCAAGGTCATTTTTGCATGAAGTTCAATCCTCTTTTATTTTGTCCTAGTAATGAGTTTAGGCTACCTTTTTACTGACTAGAACCTAATTCATGACACAGATTTGTCACCTACTTTTCTGGTTAAGGCAAAATAAATAGAAAAGTTTTTTTTCAATATGGTTGACCTAAAACTTAAGGGAGACTCTATTCCTTACATATGTTTTCCTCTTAAAAATGAATACAAGGTTATATTTATCGAAAAATATATGCATTTTATGATATTCAAGAAATACACCATAAGGTCATTCTAAGTCGCGTGGGAGGTGTTACAGTTATTTCCCAATTATGATTATGACTGTGACTTCAAGACAAGTATGACTTTGAAAAAAATGTGATCACATAGTGTCGATGATATATCTTTACGCACTTATGGGTGTGTATAGACCATCATGTACAAGTATGAATGAGCTATTCCTATGTGTGAAATCATGAATCAAAGTATGATCTAGATTTTAAGCCCAAGTATGCATGATGATGATTTAAAATGACCTATGATCACATTTCAAACATGTATATATGTATATGAATTCCTATGGGATGATAACTTAGCATTGAATGAGATTGGAGGTGGGGGACTATCCCTAAGGGTCCTTATATAAAGCCTACCTTTCTCATAACTATGTGCCACCAAGGTTCATAGTTATGCCCCTTTAAAGGATGATGATTATGTATGTATGTATCACCACATACCAAAATGGTCAAAGACCGTAAGGAGGGGTATATCTATCTTTAGCAAGTAGACTGCTCTTTCTCCGATGTAGAGGCAACATCAGGATTTCATATAATAACATGCATGGTCTTACATGTGGTTGAGGTCTCATCCCCACTTTATTTACGTATTATGGCGTTCATGCATCATAGATTTAATACATCTTGATATGGTATTCTCTTCTATAAGCTTCTCTTATCTATATATGTGCGCTAGTCATCCAACATTGAAGTGCATGTTATCATGATCATACGCATTACATGCCCTTATCTTAGTATATTCAAACATACTAATGCATACTTTTTTCCTATATGATCTAACCATGTAAGGATTGGAGATTTTACCGTATACACCTCTGTATGGCTAGATTTGGTTGTGGAAGTTTGCTTGTGGTAAGTCCTTTGCTCCAAGGACAATACCTACCTTCTATCTACCTATGCTATGTTATGGCTATATTTTATACTTTGTATTGAGGGTTAGCCCAGGACATGTCCTGGCCCCTATCCCATTATGATTAGAGGCATTGTTGGACACTATATTATGTACGAATCATGCTACGCTATGTAACTTGAGATTATCTCTAAGTCCTTACTGCATGCTTTGTTATATATGAATGTATGGCAAGATAATGAAAGTCCTAAGTCCCTACTTCCCGTAGAGTTTAGCCTGTACCCCCTTCCCTTAGACTTGCTTACTGAAGTTATGTGAAGGTAATCTCATGCCCCTATTCCCATAGAGTGCATCTACTTTCCCTATCCCTCAGTCATTTTTAATGATGTTTATTCTGAACTTTCTAACCTATGATTTGCTTAGGTATGATATGAGGCTTGTTTGGGGGCTTTCGGGTTCCTATTCACCATGTTACACCTAGGTCCTATGCTTGGGTTGTAATAATTACGTGCCACAGTAGGCATATGTTGTTAAAAAGTCTTAGCTAGTGAATCCATTTATAGCATCCTTTTATGATAACCACTATGTGGGACAGAGTTCTACCTTAGCAAGTAGTCTCCTTCTTCCCTATCGTAGAGGTTTCATACGGATTCTATGTGATAGTCCGCATGGTCTTATTATCAGTTATGATCTTATTTCCCTACAATTATGTACATTATGATTTGAATTGTTCTCTTATTCTCCTATTCATGATTTAAAGATGTATTGATCATTCATCATCTTTTGCCCTTTATTTTATTGATACGATTATACATATTGGTACTATGATATAACGATTTCTTGTTGCATTACATACCTACATACGTAGTATGTACTAACACATAATTTTTCCTACATTATATCACAATGTAAAGGCAAGCAATGATACTATTCCTCACTTTTGTAGCTAGAATTGGATTCTACTTTTGAAGACTTGGTGAATTCCCATTATTCGAGAATAATCCCTTACTTTCAAGATTATGTTGATGATGTTGAGACTCTTTATATTTTGATATCTTGAGGGTAAGCTAGTGGCGACTTCTAGTTCTCACAAAGATCTATACAAGTAAAAGCATGTTTTGGACAAAGTTGATGTAATTTCCTTTAATGGGAAGATTCTTGATTCCTATGTTTAGCTTGATTTTGAGACTTAATTTCCATTGCTTTGCTAATGATTAATGCTTTATTACCTTATATGTGCTTATGATAAGCTAAGAGGATTAGATGGGGCACCTTTGGGTTTCATATTCGTCGTGTTATGACTAGACCTAGGCTTGGGTCGTGACAGTTATTTGTATAATTATGTACTTATAACTAGAGTAGATAAAAATCCAAAATCTTAAATTGATATTCAAATATCAAAGCCACCAAAAATATGAATAATCAAAAACTAAAGATTCATAATGTTAAATCTAGTCTAAACTGAAAAATATGGCATAAGTTGTAAAAGAAAATCCTAAAAATCTATTTATAGATATCAAAAATCTACTTTGAACTGAAATAGAAAATTGGATCTAATAACTTCCATAGTTCATCTATGGGTTGTAAAACAAATGACGGACTTGTAGTCCGTAAAATACTCCCTATAAGTATTGACCTCAATCTGTGAACAAGCCTTTTATGGCTGGTCAAATGTTCTATGAGTTGTGATATTGATTTCATAGAAACTCAACTACAACACTGTAGCATCAGAACTCCTATCTATGACTCCATTCTATGGCTCATACTCTTATCCATAATCCATATTATTGGTTTGTAGTTTTCACTTTTCTCATATCCATAGGATCATATCCATAGCCATTGTCTACGGCTTATAAATCTAACCACGGCTCGTATATGAGCTCGTAAACCCTCAAAAATAGTCCTGCATTTCTGAACTTCAAAAATTTGTGTTGAATCCTAGTTTCTATAAAACACAATTAATGCATATCAAATCTAATAAAACTTGCAGAAAAACATAAAAAAAATTTAAGTTGTAAGTATCAAAAGTGTTGTATTTTAACAGTACATCAAAGTTTCATTCAGTGCTAACTCAAATCTCACGGAATACATATTATGCAAATCATACTAGTAATATGCTCATAAGTTTATTCATGATCTTGTAGTTTATAGTTTTATATTTTAAAAGTAAATCATTTTTATAAATTTAGCAATATGAGTATAGGCCTTCACTAATCATAATTTCATTTGAATTCATTAGGGTCCAGATCACCTTTTACGATCGTTAGTCTCCTTTAGGGATCTTAGGTCACCTTCAATGATCCTAAATCCTTATTCATAGGAATGCATGAACATTAATATGTTTTCATATTCATGTCATAACTTAGAAATTAGGACAAAGTATAGGTTTTCAAATTAATAAGCTCAAAATCAAGTTATTAAGATAGATTCGTGCATAATCATGTAGTTTAAGATCAATAGAATCAAGCTTGAAAGAAATCCAACCATAATTT
>JAOTQR010080540.1:0-40799 GCA_025774065.1 Solanum ossicruentum | reverse complement strand
ATACTAAATGGATCCACTAGTCAAAAAGCCTAAAAAGGCATAATCAAAATATCCTATGGTGGCACGTAGTTATGAGATTAGAAGCTTTATAAGACCCCTTAGGTCGACTCCCACTCCTAACTCGTTCGGTGCTATGTCAAGATCCCACGGGAAATGTACAATGCATTTTAGAATTAATCTAAACTTAATTTATTTTAGAAAGTCACAAAATGTAAAATAAATCATATTCAAAAATTTAATTAGAATAACTCCTTAAGAAAGATTCAAAATGAAACTGAATGGGTCTTAAGTCATCCAATATCGTTTCATACTCGTAGTTACTTATTCTCGTCCGAAATCATAAGTTCATATTATGCCATGAAAGCCGAATATCCAAAGTTCATAAGTCAACTTAAATCACGTTGGGGACTGGTTTGATAACATTAAAATCACGAATTTTATATTCAAATAAAGTTACAATAATAATAAGAACATTTTAGGATAAAATCATAATAACTCATTTCTAAGACTTGAAAATATAGGTTAGCTTAAATAATGCAAATCTGAAGTGCTTGAATTAAATTATGATATCCATAAATTAAGCAAATATCACTTAGTATGCAATTATATATAAATCAAAGATTGAAAATTCATAATTCTAAATTTAGTTTTTGAAGAGGGCTTTTTGGTTGAAAGGAAACCAAGAATCAAACCTACATACCTTGCTTGATTAGCCCTGAGAAGATGAAGAGACTTGGTGGAGATCTTGAAGAATACTTAGCCTAAGTGTTGAGAGAGTTTTGGGAGAGCAATGTAGATTAGGGGATTTTGTTTCTTTAAAGAGTGATGTAGAGACTAAGTAGAGGGGGGTTATTTATGCTGATTTTGGGGGGGTTATAAGGGTCATTTAATCACTAAATAGTTGTCAAAATTATGTGGGGGAAAGGGCATAAAATCAGTTGGTGCGGTATGGTATGGTATGGCCTCAAGTCGTGCTAAGGGCATGCCAAAAGCTGCCCATACAAGCCATGCAATAATGGCAAAAGAATTACTCCTCCCAAACAAGTCAATTACGCAACCTTCACATATACCTTCATTTCAAATAATTCCAAACCCAAACAAACTTCATTTTTTTAGTCTTAACTTCACATAACATTGCTTCCAAAATATTATACCGAGGATAAACCAACCGCCCTTCCAAGACAACCGCAACAATCATATAACTAAACCAAGCTAATTGTTAAGATAACCTTCATTTCAAATTTTACGTAACTCAATAGGAATTGGCTTGAACATTATCCTTTCGTGCAATTATAGGCTTAAAAACACCTGGTACATTACATTGTATCACTCCAATTGAAGATGTACAAGTTACAGAAGATCTCACTTATTAGGAAGTACCCATTGCTATTCTGGATCGACAAGTCAAGAAGTTAAGAAATAAAGAAGTAGCTTCCGTGAAAGTACTATTGAGGATCAAGCAAGTTGAAAAGGTTACTTAGGAAGAGGAAGAAGTAATGAGATCAAAGTACCCCCACTTTTTCAGTCCAATGAGGAAGATGAAAAGTCGGAGTTGAGGACAAGTAAGTATGTGTGTATATGTATCATGTGATTAATAGTTGTATGTAACTTAGGCTTGAACTTGTTTGGGCCGACTAACTGTACTATCATTCGAGGACAAATGTTCCTAACGAGGGAGGATGTAATACTCTGTATTTTCTATATATTAGTACTATCTATATGACACTAGACATAGGCTTATGGTATAAGTGAGGGACTAAGCTTCTTTCAGAAGAGTGGTGATAATTTGAATTGGATCGAGAGTTGTTGGGATATCCCTTAAGTTCCAGCCGGTATGAATCCAAGTTAAATCTCGATGAAAGCATCTTAATTTGAGATATTAAGATGCTATTTCAGTTGAAGGTCTAATATGAAGTATTGAGATACAATATATGGGATTAAGATTTGGAAAATGAAGTTAGATAACGAGCTACTTGCTTGACTTAACGAAGCAAGTAGGTGCATCACCTATTTAGTCTTTTTAACCAGCCTAAAGTGCCAAGCAGGAGCACCACCTACTAAGACTTGTTTGCCCATCTTATAGTGCCCAAGGTCACCAACCATTTATTTTAAAATTCTGGCCCAATAGGTGGGTGGTCCATAAAGGCCCAAGTTAAAAGGCAAAGTAGGTGCATCACCTACTTGGTAAAATATTGGAAAAAAAATTAAGGAGAAAGTCGGCCTAAGTTGGTCCCTTTAAAAGGGAATGTAACCAGCTCTTTTTAGGCATTTTACAATGGAGAAAAAAATCTGATTTCTAAGGTTCTCTTTCTTCCCCTTCTATCTTCATATACCAGCCATAAAAACCCTTAGGGTTCTTCAATATTATCCCTCATCTCAAGCTAGGATTGAAGGAGAGTTCATCCCTTGGAAGATATAAGTTAAGAGAGCAAGATTCCCTGACAAGTAAGGTAAGTTTCTGCACTTTTAACCCTCTCTTGTGCTTGAGTTAATTAGGGAATTGTGAATGTGTCAAAGAGGTCATAGAGGTTCTTTTTAAATAAGGTAATCTTGTGGGAAAGCTTGGTGGTGGGTTGTGCACGTTGGGACAGCCATGGAGGGGAGTCCTCTTTAAATTCAATTGTGAGCTCATTTTTGAATTTAAAGTTTATTATTTGTAGAAACTCATGAGATAATGCTTGGATACCATATGTTCACATGGCTCCTACTACATTTTGATATTTAGGGGTTTGTTTTATGTATGTGATGGTACGAGGTGTGACCGCAAATGCAATTAGAGGAGAAGAAATAAAAGGATCACCCTTAATTCGATAATTATGGGCTTGCTGCCCGGGTATAACTTGTGGGTGTGAGTGAACTGCCTACATGTGTTTAGTCACTACTAATACTGGTTTCATCACCTACTCAATTATAGAGAAATATTTGGAAAAAGGGGAGGCTACGTTGCAGTGATAACAAGGTGGCATGACAAGGTATGTAAGGCTATCAAATTCCACATTCTTTGACATGAAATCTAACACTCGCATCCCTATCTACTAGTAAGCTTCCTAAGTGCTATTCCAATAGTAGTGGTATTGATTATCAGTAAATTTGCAGTTTTGCTCTTTCAAGCACTAGCATGAGGTGTACCCATTCACTCGTAAAGCCAATTGTCTCATTTATACTCCTAAGTAGTTTGCCAAAGTTGCATTTGATTCTTATGTTATGGTACTACCTTAAATGACCATTGTCCCATCTTATATTACTGGTACATAGTTCCACAACTCCAAAATTTATTATGAACACTAGAATAATAAACAAAGTTTTCAAGATTGACTTGGAATAGTGCTCAAGGTGCATGGGTGGCAGCCCAGGGGTAAAAGTCTAGCATGGGGCGATCTCACTTGGTTCATAAGGATGGAAGCCCAGGGGTGAGAGCCTACCATAGGTCAATCCCAATTCGTACAGTGATGAGGAAGCATCCCAGGGGTTAATGCCTAGCATGGGATTTGTGTTACATGGCTAAAAGAAATTATAAAGTATTGAAGAGTAAAGAAAAGAATGTAATGTACATGGCTTCCCAAGTTTTTGGTCAAGGATGACATAGAGTGGTGACTAGACTGTTCAATGCTATTATAAAGAATGCCAAGATGCCTGATGAATAGAGGAGGAGTACAACGGTTCCATTGTACAAGAATAAGGAAGATACTCAAAACTGTAACAATTACAGGGGTATCAAGTTATTAAGCCACAGTATGAAGGTCTGGAGAGAGTAGTGGAGATGAGGGTGCGAAGAGTAGTGTCTATCTCAGAGAATTAGTTTGGATTCATGCCGGGGTGGTCGACTACTAAAGCAATTCATCTTGTTTGGCAGTTAGTGGAGAAGTATAGGGAAAGAAAGAAGGAACTTCATATAGTATTCATTGATCTCGAGAAAGCATATGACAAAGTCCCAAGGGATATACTATGGAGGTGTCTAGAGGTGAAAGCTGTCCCAATGGCATATATCAAGGGGATTAAGGACATATACGACGGAGCCAAGACTCGAGTAAGAACAGTAAGAGGAGACTCTGAGTATTTTTCCTGTTGAGATGGGACTCCATCAAGGATCTGTGTTGAGCCCTTTCTTGCTTGCCTTGGTGATGGATGAGCTAACATGATCTATCCAGGAGGAGGTACCATGGTGTATGCTATTTGCAAATGACATAGTATCGATTGATGAGACTCGAACTAAAGTTAATGATAGGTTGGAGGTCTGGAGACACGCCTTAGAGCCCAAAGGATTCAAACTGAGCAGGACCAAAACTGAATACTTGAAGTGCAAATTTAGTGTTGAGAGGGAGAAAATAAAACTGATGTGAGGCTTGCCACTCAACATACCCAAGAGGGAAAACTTTAAGTATCTAGGGTCAATCATTCAGAGTAGTGGCGATATCGACGATGATGATACACATCGTATTGGGGCAGCATGGACTAAATGGAGGCTTGCCTCTAGAGTATTGGGTGACAAGAAGATACCACCAAAACTCAAAGTTAAGTTTTATAGATTGGTGGTTAGACCATCGTTGCTGTATGGGGTGGAGTGTTGGCCAATTAAAAATGCACATGTTCAAAAGATAAATATCGCAGAGATGAGGACGCTGAGATGGATGTATGGTCACACCATGAGTGAAAAGCTTAGGAATGAGACCATTCGGGAGAAACTAGAGGTGGCCCTGGTGGCCGATAAGATGAGAGAAGCAAGACTGCAATGGTTTGGACGTATGCAGAGAAGGAGTATCGATGCTCCTATTAGGAAGTGCGAGAGATTGGTTTTGGGAGCTACATGGAGGAGTAGAGGTAGACCAAAGAAGTACTGGGGGGAGGTGATCAGACATGACATGACAGAACTTGATCTCACTGATGCCATGACCCTAGATAGAAAGAAGTGGAGGTCGCGAGTTAGAGTAGTAGACTAATCGGTTGGTAGGGTTAGGTGGTTATCTAGTCATGGGGTATAATAGGGTAGAGGAATAGTAGTGTTTTATATCATGTGTTGTCATTATTTATTGTTTATGTGTTAATTGTATCATAATTACGTATTGTTATGTGCTTATTGTTATTAGTCACTTTTCTGTTCCATTTTGTTTACTTTTTGTCATCTCTAGTTTATTCTGCTTATGAGTTTTTGATACGAGGGTTCCCAGGAAACAACCTCTCTATTTTTATGAGGTAGTGGTAAGGTCTGCGTACATTCTACCCTCCCCATACCCCACTTGTGGGATTCCACTAGATATGTTGTTGTTGTTGTTGTTGCTAGTCTTTTGTTATGATATGTGCATTCATGTATTGCTACTTGATTTCATTTGAGTTCTCATTTTACACATGTTATTGACTTGCATATTTAGTAGATAATTTCGTACTAACGTCCCTTTCTGGGGACCTGCAATTCATACTATAAAGTATAGGTACTCCAACTAGTTGACCTCCAGTATAGGTGCACCCAACACCTAGCTGCTTTTTGTGAGCTCCAAGTTGGTCCGGGGCTTTACTGAGATGTTAGCATATGCATTTTGGCATTGTATAATAGTTCAAAGTAAAGCGGGGCCTGTCCCAACCTAGGTTATCTTATAGAGGCTTTATAGACTTATTGTATATAATTCAGTTGTATCTTGTCTCTAAATAGTTGGGGCCTCAATGGCCATGTCTGGTATGTAAGTTTTGATGTTACCCCTTTGATCTCTTATCTCCACAGTTTGCACGAACTTTCACCTACGTTTTATTGTTATAATCATATGCATAGTGAGATAGGCTATATGTTGGTTTTCTCGGGTCTTGAGGGCATTGAGTGCCTGTCCGTCCTTATAGATTTTAGAGGCGTGAGGAAAATGGTATCAAAGCAGGTCATCCTAGTGGGTCTACAATGTTGTGTCTATGTAGAGTCTTGCTTATGGGCGTGTTGTGCATCACATATATAAACATGAGGCTACATGACATTTAGGAGTTGCCTTTTTACTTTATTTCCTAGATTGTGCCATAGAGCCATTATCGTGGGTGATCACATCTAACCCCTAAATTGTTTGGGTTTATATATAGCATAAGATGCCTGTCATAAGGAGAAGAAGTGTAGGTAAGCAAATAGTTTTTGGAGAAGGGACCAACCAATCACAAGATAGACCTAATCAAAGTGAGATTCTAGATGTGTCTTTATCACAGGGTTCCCCGATTCCTCCGCTCTAAAGGAGCTAAGGATGGCAGCAGCACCTCAAAAGCCTCCAATTAATGCTACTGAGCAAGATGTAAGGAATACGGTCCAATTATTCACTCCTATAGTTGTTGGTCAAGGTCAAAGGCAAAAAAGTCTTGTTGTCGGTACTGGTGATGTGGATAGGCAGCTAGCACACAAATAGGTGACATCCTTAATTTGGGTCCTCCTTCATTCACTGGGTTATATCCTAATGTAGATCCACAAGACTTTGTCGACCAAATCCAATGGACCTTGGATGTTATGCATGTAAGCAGCTTAGAACCTATTGAGTTAGTAATATATAAATTAAAAGGGGTGGTTGTATTGTGGTATGAAACTTAGAAGTAATCCAGGGGTACGGATGCACTTCCAGTTGTTTGGAAGGAGTTCAAAAAGGCATTTATTGACCATTATCTGCGATTGGTGATTTGAGACACCCATGCAGATCCATTCTTAAATCTTCACCAAGGAGGTATGAGCATGAGAGAGTATAATCTTCAATTTGATTCCTTGGCAACATATGCTCCTAATGTGGTTGCTACTATGGAGGATCGAGTTCATCGATATGTCGATAGATTAGATCCATACCTAGTTAGAGATTGCACCATTGTGTCCTTGAATAAAGACATGGATATAGTAAGGATGCAAGCTTTGCACAATAGTTAGAGGATCAAAGGCAATGTACGAGGACCCAAGAGTCGGAAAGAGCACAGTCCAAGAGGGCTAGATCTACAGGGAAGATTACACAATCCCAAGGTGAGTTTAGGCCTCAATTTTCTAATAGACCACCCAGGCCATCATTTTCCTATTCTACAGCTAGTGCTCCACATCGTTATCAAGGGTCTAGGGGAAATCAGTTTGGGAAACAAGGTCAAATCCAAGGTTCATGAACAATAGAGCACCAAGAGCAAGAGAGTATGAGCCAATCAAGACCTCCTCGACAACCTTGTAAGCAATGCTAGAGGACTTTTCTAAGTGCATGAAGATTTGGGATGGATGTTTGTTTTTGGTGTGGTACACTGTATTGTGTGATAAGAAATTGCCCTCAACGGCATAAGGGTGATATGGCCACACTGACTGGATCAGTTGTTGCATCATCATCAACAGTGTCTTCCTTATGTAGGGGTCTGTAATTGTCTGCAGGTCGTGGTTGGAGTGTTAGAGGGGCAGCTAGTTCTAGCAAAACTCAAAATCTCACGTATGCTCTAGGAGATCGGCAAAATTTGGAGGCGTCCCTCGACATGATTACAGGTACATTGTCCATCTTTTGACATATTGTATATGAATTAATTTTCCCAGGATCTACTCTATCATACATTATCCCATTAATTCCTGGGAAGCTCCAAAGAGTACCTGAATCATTGATTAAACCATTTGAAGTGTCTACGCTAATTGGTGATCTATTACAGCTAGAAGGGTCTATCATAATTGCATAATAAATAATTGTGATCGTGACACATTAGCTGACCTTGTTGAGCTAGAAATGGTATATTTTGATGTTATAATGGGTATGAACTAGTAGGCTTCTTGTTATGCCATGGTGGATTGCCAAACTAAGGCGGTGCAGTTCCATTTTCTAAAGGAGGCAGTTGTTGAATAGAAATGAAATATTGTGGCACCAAGAGGTAGGTTTATGTCCTATTTTAAGGCAAGGAAGATGGTGTCCAAAGGTTATATATGCCATGTAGTGAGGCTAAAGGATATACATGCAGATCCCCAACCCTTCATTCTGTTCCGGTGGTGAATGAATTTTCAGATGTATTTTCTGAAGATCTTCCAGGTTTGCCCCCCGAATGAGAAGTTGAGTTTGGTATTGATATGCTTCAAGATACACCGTCTATATCCATTCCCCCATATAGATGGCTCCGACAGAATTACGGTAGTTAAAAGAGCAATTAAAAGATTTGTTAGAGAAGGGATTTATACGACCTAGTATGTCCCCTTCAAAAGCACCAATTTTATTTGTACGCAAGAAAGTTGGCTCATTGAGGATGTGTATTGACTTACGATAGTTAAATAAGGTGATGATAAAGGACAGATATCCCCTCCCTAGAATTGCTGATTTTTTTTTATCAGTTACAGGGTGCAAAGTGTTTTTCAAAGATTGACTTAAGATCAGGTTATTACCAAGTGAGAGTTAGAAATCATGATATACCCAAGACAACTTTTCTAACACAATATGGCCTTTTTGAGTTCTTAGTCATGTCATTTACGCTAACAAATACACCAATAGTTTTTATGGATTTGATGAATAGGGTGTTCAAGCCATTTTTTATGAGTTCGTGATGGTATTCATAGATGACATTTTGGTCTATTCAAGATCAGAAGAGGATCATGCTAATCATCTGCGACAAGTATTATAAATTCATCGTGATCATAAGTTATATGCAAAGTTTTCTAAGTGTGAGTTTTGGTTTAAATCAGTGGCCTTCCTTGGGCACATTGTATCTGATGAAGGAATAAGGGTTGATACCCTAAAGATAGAAGCTGTGAAGAGTTGGTAAAGACCTACAACACCTATGGGGGTTCATAGTTTCCTTAGGCTAGAAGGTTAATATAGAACATTTGTTGAAGAATTTTCTTCTATTTCTGCACCATTAACCAAGCTAACACATAAGAAAGCCAAGTCCCAATGGAGTGATGCATGTGGAAGAAGCTTACAAGAGCTAAAAAGTAAATTGATGACGACACCTGTATTGGTACTTCCTTAAGGAACAGAAGGTTATGTAGTGTATTGTGATTCTTTGGGAGTGGGCTTAGAATGTGTCTTGATGCAACATGGTAAAGTAATAGCTTATGCCTCAAGGCAGTTACGTCCACACGATAAAAACTATCCAACCCATGATTTAGAGCTAGCAACAGTTATATTTGCCCTGAAGATACGATGCCACTATTTGTATGGAGTTCATGTTGACATATATATTGATCACAAGATTCTACAGTACATTTTCAAGCAAAAGGACCTGAATCTAAGGCAACAAAGGTGGCTTGAATTATTAAAAGATTACAACATTGATATTTCGTACCACCCACGGAAGGCAAATGTGGTCGCGGATGCTTTAAGCCGCAAGACAATAGCAAGCAATTTGGGCATTCCATAATTAGACAAGAGGTGAGTAAAGATCTACGTCAATTAGCTAGCCTGGGGCTTCATCTCCTTGAATCACTAGGTGAAGGAACTATTGTGCAAGATACAGCAGAATCTTCGTGATAGCGGCAGTGAAAGAGAAACAGTACATAGATCCCATTCTATTATGGCTTAAGGAGGATGTATAGCAAGGTATGACAAAGGCAATTGAGCTCACACAAGAGGGAGTACTTCAATGTCAAAACAAATTTTATATACCTAATATAGATGGGCTAAAAGGGAGAATTATGACAGAAGCACATCATTCAAGATATGCGGTCCATCCGGGCTCAATCAAAATATATCATGACATGAAGGAAGTATATTGGTGGGGGGAAATGAAGAAGGATATTGCAGAACTTTTTGCTCAATGTCCAAATTATCAACAAGATAAAGTGGAGCACCAAAGGCCGAGAGGTTATTTACAGCGTATAAAGCTTCCAATTTGGAAGTAGGACATGATCAACATGGACTTTGTTACTAGGTTTACCTTGCTCATTTCGGAAGTTCGACTCCATGTGGGTAGTAGTTGTCAGACTCACTAAATCAGTGCACTTCTTTCCGGTAAAAACTACTTACACAGTTGAAGAATATGCAAGATTGTACACTAAAGAGCTAGTGTGGTTGCACGGAGTGCATATCACTATTATATCTGATAGGGAAGCTCAATTCCCTGCAAATTTTTGGAAGTCATTTCAGAAAAGCTTAGGGACGCAAGTGAATCTAGCTACAACCTTTCACCCTCAAATGGATGGTCAAGTAGAATACACAACCCAAATACTTGAGGATATGCTTCGAGCTTGCATGTTAGACTTCAAAGGTAGATGGAATGACCATTTGCAACTTATTGAATTCACTTACAGCAAGAGCTACCACTCGAGTATCAAAATGCCACCTTATGAAAGCCTTGTATGGAAGAAAGTGTAGGTCACCAATCAGTTGGTTTGAAGCAGGTGAAATGGCCTTATTGGGCCAGATCTTGTTCATCAAGCTATGGAGAAGGTTAAGATAATACAACAACGGTTAAAAATAGCTCAAAGTTGACAAAAATCATATGCAGATACTAGAACAGTAGGACAAGAATTTTCCATATGAGATTTGGTGTTCTTGAAGGTGTCCCTAAAGAAATGGGTAATGAGATTGGTAAAAAGGGAAAGCTCAGTCATTGCTACATAGGACCATATAAGATTATTAAAAGAGTTGGCCAAGTTGCATATGAATTAGAGCTACCTCAGGAGCTTTCTATGGTTCATCCAGTGTTTCACTTTTCACTGCTTCGGAAGTGCATAGATGACCTATCTAGCATCACTCCAATCGAAGATGTACAAGTTACAGAAGATCCCACTTATGAGGAAGCACCCATTGCTATTCTGGATTGACAAGTCAAGAAGTTAAGAAATAAAGAATTAGCTTCCGTGAAAGTACTATGGAGGAACAAGCAAGTTGAAGAGGTTAACTGGGAAGTGGAAGAAGCAATGAGATCCAAGTACCCCAATCTCTTTCAGTCCACAAAGGAAGACAAAAAATTTGGAGTTGAGGCATTGACAAGTAAGTCTGTGTCTATATGTATCATGTGATTAATTATGCAACTTAGGGATGAACTTGTTTAGGCTGACTTACTATGCTATCATTGGAGGACGAATGTTCCTAACAGGGGGAGGATGTAGCACTCCGTATTTTCTCTAAGTTAGTTCTATCTATATGACACCGGACATAGGCTTATGGCATAGGTAAGGAACTAAGCTTCTTTCGAAAGAGTGGTGATAATTTGAATTGGTTTGCAAGTCATTGCAATATCCCTTATGTTCCAGCTAGTATGAGTCCAAGTTAAAACTCGATGAAAGCATCTAAATTCGAGATAATAAGATGAGTTGAAAGTCTAAAGTGAAGTATTAATACACAATATATGGGATCAAGATTTGGAAAATGAAGTAAGATAATGAGCTACTCGCTTGACTTAAAGAAGCAAGTAAGTGCATCATCTACATAGACTTTTTAACCAGCCTAAAGAACCTAATAGGTGTACCACCTACTAAGACTTGTTTGGACATCTTATAGGGCCCAAGGTCACTAATCATTTACTTTAAAATTCTGGCCCAAACCAAATGAAGTAAAAAGGGAAGAATGGGTATCCAAGGCCCAATAGGTGGAGGTCCATAAAGGCCCAAGTTAAAAGGCCAAGTATGTACGTCACCTACTTGGTAAAATATGGCAAAAATTAAGGAGAAAGTTGGCCTAAGTTAGTCCCTTTAAAAGGGAATGTAACAAGCTCTATTTAGCCATTTTACACTAGAAAAAAAATCTGATTTCTACGGTTCTCTTCTTCCCCTTCTATCTTCATATAGCAGCCAACAAAACCCTTAGGGTTCTTGAAAATTATCCCTTATCTCAAGCTAGGATTGAAGCAGAGTTCATCCCTTGGAAGATATAAGTTAAGAGAGCAAGATTCCCTCACAAGTAAGGTAAGTTGCTACACTTTTCTCCCTCTCTTGTGGTTGAGTTAATTAGGGGATTGTGTATGTGTCAATGAGGTTGTAGTGGTCCTTTTTAAATAAGGTAATCTATTGGAAAGACTTGTTAGTGGGTTGTGCACGTTGGGACAGTCATGGAGGGGAGTCCCCTTTAACTTCAATTGTGAGCTCATTTTAGAATTTAAAGTGTATTGTTAGTAGAAACTCATGAGAGCTTGGGTACCATAAGTTCACATGGCTCCTACTACATTATGATATTTAGGGGCTATTTTATGTATATGATGGTACGAGTTGTGACCGCAAAATGCAATTAGAGGAGAAGAAGTTGAAGGAATACCCTTAGTTCGATAATTATGGGCTTTCTGCCCGAGTATAACTTGAGGGTGTGGGTGAACTGCCTACATGTGTTTATTCATTACTAATACTAGTTTCATCACCTACTCAATTGTAGATAAATATTTTTAAAAAAGGGAGGTTACGTTGTAGTGATAACAAGGTGGAACGACAAGGTATATAAGGCTTTCCAATTCCATATTCTTTGAGATGAAATCTAACACTCGCATCCCTATCAACTAGTAAGCTTCCCAAGTGCTATTCCAGTAGTGGAGGTATCGATTATTAGTAAATCTGCAGTTTTACTCGTTCAAGCACTAGCATGAGGAGTCCACATTCACTCGTAAAGCCATTTGTCTCATTTATTCTCCTAAGTAGTACGCCAAAGTTGCATTTGATTCTATGTTATGGTACTACCTTGATTGTCCATTGTCCTATCTTATATTACTGGTAATAGTGCTCAATGTGCATGGGTGGCAGCCCAGGGAAAAAGCCTAGCATGGGTCGATCTGACTTGGTTCATAAGGGTGGCAGCCCATAGGTGAGAGCCTAGCATGGGTCGATCCCAATTTGAACAGAGATGAGGACTGTATCCTAGGGGTTAAAATGCCTAGTATGGGTCATCCTCTTTTACCACTGATCAGCTGGTCATTGTGTTACATGGCTAAAAGAAATCATAAAGTATTGAAGAGTAAAAGAAAAGAATGTACTTTACATGGCTCCACAAGTATAACAAAGGTGGTCTTTTATTATGATATGTGCATTCATGTATTTCTACTTGATTTCACTTGAGTTTTCATTTTACATATGTTATTGTCTAACATATTTAGTACATTATTTCACACTGACGTTCCTTTCGGGGGACGCTACAATTCATGCTGCAGGTAGAGGTACTCCAGTTAGTAGACCACCAGTGTAGGTGCACCCGATACCCAGCTACTTTTGGTGTGTTCTAAGTTGATCCGGGGCTTTACTGAGTTGTTAGCATATGCATTTTGGTATTGTATAATAGTTCAAAGTAAGGCGAGGCATGTCCCAATTTATGTTGTCTTATAGAGGCTTTGTAGACTTAATTTGTATAGTTTAGTTGTATCTTGTCTCTAAATAGCTGGGGCCTCAATGGCCATGTCTGGTATGTAAGTTTTGGTGTCACCCCTTTGATCTCTTATCTCCACGGGCTGCATGAACTTCCACCGATGTTTAGTTGTTATAATCATATGCATAGTGACACAAGTTATATTTTGGTCCTCTCGGGTCTTGAGGGCACCGAGTGCCTGTCCATCCTTATAGATTTAGAGGCATGACAAATCGAATCGTATCGGTGGAGTGAAGAACCATCGCCCAATGTTGCAGAGGAGTAAGCCTTAAGAAGATGCAGAGGAAAAGGGTCAAGTGCACATTCAGTGCATCGCTAGAGTGCTCTACGATGGTCGTCTTTGACTGCCGAATGGCGATTCATAGCCTAAGCTCCCACACTTTTGGATGGATTATATAAGAAAATAAGAAAAGACTTCGTATATATCATGTCATTCTTCTTAACTTTACAAAGTGCAGTACATATAACCTTCCTTCTTTAGAGTACAAGGATTGATAGGATTTTCAAGCATTGAGGAAGCAAAATTTGAGTAGATTGGCTCCTGAGAATCAACTATTCTCTATTCAATCATGTTACCCATGACTTCAGATTCTATTTTTGGTACTAAAATCTGTATTTTCTAGCATGTGGCTAAAAATGCCATGTTGAGGTTGTGCTATTGATATGGGTTTTTGATTTATTTATTAGGTCTTAAATATTTTGATTTATTTACAGTTGATTTGAGTGAATTTACATCCATTCCTATATTTGGTCTAAAATTTCAAGGTTGCAAAACTTGAGGTTTACTTTAGATCTCTGATTATTTCTTTAGCCGGAATGATTAGAGTGTGGAATGAACATAATGGCTGGAAACCTTTGGGAGTTTCAGTTGAAGTCCACAACCATGGATTCAATGGACAAAGTAATAAGAGTTTTTCTGAGACTTCTTACGCCAAGCATGTCCTTGGAAGTCTACATATGACATCACAATTGAGTCATATGAAACCCTCATTTGCCATACCTGAACATACGTTACAAGAAACCTAGTCTCTTCACTCATTATCAACACATTTAGTCAAATATTTCAGACCCAGTTGGTAGATCAGTTCCTACATTTGCACATCCTTAACATCTTTCTCAATTTGCTAATTAATTTGTTAATTAGATATCAAGTAGTTTGCATCTTGCTTTTAAATATTACGACCACCCATATCCTACAATTACTCAGCCCAATGAACCAATTCTATTTGTCAACTATGATTCCCTATGGGATTCGACCCCAATCTCTCAATTATGTTATTATGTTGATGATGACCACCCCTGCTTCCTTTGACTAGTCGGGTTGAGCGACATCAAATATGCCGTCATTGTTGAGCAATCGATAAGTTCATAACTGATGTATTTCTTTTGCTTTGTTCTTGTAATTAGAGTTATTTTTACTATTTTCTTGTTGTTTTTGCTGTTGAAAAATAGGTGTTAAGATGGAGGACAACGAGAGTTTCCATGGTTAGAATGTTGGAGATGTGAATGATGTGCAGGGTGTTAATTGGGATACAGTGGGAAGCATAGGTGCTATCCGACTACCCATGTTCGCCAGAGGAGTCAATTTTCATGTAACAAGCACTATGTGGCAACTCCTCCAGCTGAAGAGATTGTCTGGAGGACTTGGCCACAGGATCCTCTTGAACATCTTAGGAACTTTGTCAATGTGGGGCTCCCATTCAATTTCAGGGGAGTGAGCCAAGAAGCCATTCAACTGAGGTTGCTTTTGTTTTCCATCACCGGAGAGGCAGTGAGGTGGCTAGCTAAGCTATTTTGTGATTCTATCACTTCATAAGATGAGCTGTAAAATATATTTCTTAAAAGGTAAACCGTATCTCGAAGATGATAAAGTTGATAAGAAGTATTGAGAACTTCTAGCAGATCGAAGGAGAGCCATTTCATGAAACATAACTTTAGTTTCGGGAACTCTTACTCCAATACTCCAATCATGGTGTTTGGGACAATATGAGTAATGACCTGACCTAGGGTCCTAGTCATCACACAACAACTGAGGTTCTTGAAGGCACCTTACCCAAGCCATCTAAGCATCTCAAGCATTCATAGGCAATAGACAAGATACAATGCGGAAAGAAACATAAGGGAAAGGGGCTAGGAGCTCTGGCAATGAAGCAACATTAAAAATAGTGGAAATAACTAAATTATTACTTTATCCATACGCATACCGATTATATCTTAAGCCGATGGAACCGCCAACAGACAGTTTCCATCAATAGAAAGAATACATTACTGAAGGTCAATAGATCATCGTCTTAAAATCAAACTAATTACAAGCTAGAACGAAAGGGTGGAAGAGTCCTGATCTAAGGACTCACCCCATAGCTAGTCTTAGGCACCGAATACTAGCCACGAGCCATGGAGGAGTACCTTGATGATAGTGTGAAAGCGGTCGTTATCAGTAATTAACCTAACCAAGGTTAGGGTCGAATCCACAGGGAATACAAGGCTTGACTATAAGTTTCACTACTTACCATTCCTAGTATGTGTAACTACAATCTCTAAATAATGTGATTTTGTGATTCAAAAACAACATAAAATAAACACTAATTAAATTTTGAGAAAACACTCAATTTTGGGGACAACTTGGAACTTTTGTTTCCCATGGTTCGTTGACTCAATTACCCTAGATAACATAACTATGATCGGTGAGTCTCATGCAGGACGGTAACTTAGGTTCTTCCAGCCCTCTTGTGAAGGTGAAGGTTAAATTTCACCATGGCGCTTGGTCGGCTACCATGGCGTGCCAACTAATCGTTACCTATTGTCCCAGTCAACCTCTCCTTGGTTAGGCTTGGTCGATTAGATAGGAACACATCAACCAAATCTTGTCATTTACTTCCCTTTTCCTATTCGTCACTACCTTAGTCGTGAATGTGATAGTAGGCGGGGTTCGGTGTTTGCCACCACCAAACAACATTAGTCATCTCAAGGGAAATAAACAATACATGCAAAATCTCAATCATAGACATGCACAAAACGTAAGTCATCTCAAGTCAACTACCCATGGTTCCCACAACCCCAAGTTGTGGGTGCTCAGCTACTCATGGCTAAGATAAAACACAAAAAATGCACATAATAGACATAGTTGAGAGTTTCACCAATAACAATGAAGGAGATAGGCACCACAAGTTGCAAACCCACAAGTTTGATTGATCAATAATGAGTACAAAGCAAGATCTATAATCTCCAAAATGGGTTTCCCAAAAGAGAACAATAATCTCCTCTCAAAACCTAAGAAAAGCTTCAAAATGTAATGGAGAGATGTCTATTGTTCAAACTCTCTCTCAAAAACCTATTTATAGTATCTACAAAACAACCCTAGGAATTATGCAGAAAAGAAAGCTGGCATCTGATGAATTTCGCAGTTACAACTCGTAGGTTGGCCTATGAGTCATAGTGGGTTCTCCTATCAGGTTCTTCGCATCTTGGACTGAACTGGTACGACCCATAGGTAGGAGTACTTGAGCTAGACTTGTATGTTTGTCCCATAGTCTTGGTCTTCAGTTTTCTTAGTCCAACATTTTGGCCCTCTGGTTCTTGCTACAAGTCTACCTATACGAGTGTGTCTTACAACTCATAGGATTTCCTCGTAGGAGTGACCTTCATTTGGCAAATTTTTTATTTTTGGTGTCTGATTCCTGCTACGACACCACATTATGACTCCTATCTTGAGCTTTGACTCGTAGGTTTGATCGTAAGGCCTGTAGTTCAGCAAAATCTGAAACGTTTCTTTAAAATCATGCCAACCTAAATTTTCTGCAAGATTAACATAAAAACACATCAAAACACTAAAAAGTCACTTTAAGAACTCACAAAATCCCTTCTTTCGGCACCAAATGTGTTGTATTTTGACAGCACATCACATCCTCAACTTAGAATTGTTGCTTATCCTCAAGCGATGACTCAATCTATGCAGATATAGAGAAATACATAGCAGCTATATCAATGGCATATACAATAACTCATTTGGTTCAGGTACCCAACTACTACTTTCAAAACAGGGTTGCCAAGTTATTGAGCAAACAAGAACATCATGAGAGACATGACAATCTAACTATGACAAGCTAAGGAGCATCAACCATCCACAATTATTGGTATAGTCATATGCTACTCAAGAAGTGCAAATGCCCTCACTGGAAAGAAGTCCCTCACACTCACTCAAAAGCATTTAGAATTCAGGGACTAAGGAAGCATTCTCACTCTCACAATTGAAATTCAATGTATGCTGACTAACACGATAGGCTTGCCTCTCTACTCATCTTTTGGCTTGGTGATAGAATGGAGTTGGATCACTTTAGGACTAAAAGCTATCCTTGAATCATGTTTACCAACACTTTTGCTTTCATAATCCAATCTTTTTTTCATCAATCCACCCTTGTTCTCTTGCTTTGAACTTTTCTTGAGTGCTTGCTTTCTCTTTTTAAGCTGTCCCTTGATTTCAAACTCATCATTACTACTTTTTCTCAATTAAAGACACTTTTCTTCTTTTACTTCACTTGGTTCATGCTTTTTCATTTCTTTATTGATTTCCCAACTAACCACCTTATTAATTTTACTTTACCATAATAAGGGCCACCGTCAACTTAGGCTTTTAGCCTCAGGTGAAGTACACAATATCGATGCCTCAAACCAAGGCCACCAATTACAGCCACCCTCAACTTAGGCCTTTGGCCTCAATCGAGGTTCATATGTTCAAGGATAGACCAGGGTCAATATCAAGGTATTTCATCAGACAAGATTAAGCTAGCAAGGTATCAAGAAAGAATGTGTACATGATAAGCTCAAAAATTTGGAAAAAGGGATTCTCTCACTTAACTAGTGGGTTATTTTAGGCCAAAAGTGGTTTCACTCAAAGAACAAAGGCCTAAGATCCTTTCCATATCCACCAAGATGCATGAATGCAACAAAACATTGCCAGATACTCAAAAATGTATGAATGCATCAATACTCACAACCTCAATAATTTTGAGGGTAACCAATTTTGGATCAAAACATTGAAAACAACTCTAACAATAATGTATATGCCAATAGATGATAGTGCTATGAATTTACCCATTATCTACACTACCTAAGCATACCGGTTCAACAAGAAAATAAGCATCCACAAGGAAAAAGAAGCATGACAAGAAAACGTTGGGATCAAAAATAGGGAAAGTTATGGACTTGAAGGTACGCAGACTTTACCTTAATCCATAACTTCCATCACCCCACCAAAAGATGATACTCGTCAAAGTAAAAACACAAAGAAAAGGTGCAAGGGGCATACCGGGTTGCCTCCCAGGAAGCGCCTAATTTATTATCGCGACACAATAACAAGCTTTTACGTTCAAGGTCCCAATCTTCCACCATTTTGATCTTTTCCATGTCACCTATGTACCTTTTTACCCTTTGTCCATTGGCTTTGAAAGTTTTGTCATCCCTACTCTCTAACTTGATAGCACCACAACTGAAAATGCGCACAACTCTAAAAGTCCCCATCCACTTAGATTTGAGTTTTCTAGGAAACCACCTCAACCTGGAGTTATAAAGCAATACCATGCTTCCTGGAGCAAACCGATGATCTTCAATTCTACGATCATGCTGAATCTTCATTCGTTGTTTGTACAAAGCAAAGCTATCATATGCTCGAGTCTAAACTCATCAAGCTCATTCACTTGAATCAACCTTGAGGTGGTAGTTTCACGCCAATCTAGATTCAGTTTCTTCAATGCCCACAATGATTTCTATTCAAGTTCAACCGGTAAGTGACAAGCCTTTCCAAAAACTAGTTGACAGGGAGACATTCCGATGGGAGTTTTGAAGGCAGTCCAGTAGGCCCATGAAAGCATCATCCAGCTTCCTTGACTAATCAGTATGATTCACGTTTACCATTTTGGATAAGATTTGCTTTATTTTGCTATTTGATACTTCCACTTGCCCACTAGTTTGGGAATGATACAGTGTTGCCACACGGTGCTTCACACCATATCTTTCAAGGAGAGTTTTGAACAGTCAGTTGTGAAAATGAGAACCACCATCACTGATAATTGCCCGAGGCGTACTGAATCTGAAAAAAATACATTTTTGGAGAAATCTTGTAATACTCTTACCCTCATTGTTCGGTAGAGCTACAACCTCCACCCACTTGGAGACATAATAAACTGCAACCAGAATGTACTTGTTACCGTGAGAGCTAACAAAAGGTCCCATAAAAAAAATGCCCCACACATCGAATAGTTCTATGACCAAAATAGGATTTACAGGAAGTTCGTGCCTTCGTGAAACTCCTCCTTCTCTTTGACATATTTCACAAGACTTTACATAATCATGGGTGTCTTGGTGTATAGACAACCAGTAATAGCCACACTGCAACACCTTATAAGCCGTTCTAGATTCATTGTGATGGCCACCTACCAATGAAGAGTGACATGCTTTGAGAATGCTCATCATCTCTACCTCTGAAACACATCTATGGATGATGCCATCCGCACAAATGTGAAACAAATATGGGTCATCCCAGAAGAATTTCTTTACATCATGCATAAACTTACGATGTTGATGGGTGTTCAAATAAGGGGGAACTATATTACTCATCAACTAGGGAGCATAATCTAAGAACCAAGGTATAAGATCATGTGATGCTGCCAGCACTCTTTCATTGGAGAACGAGTTATTTATGTGTAGCCCATCATCAAACTTCATCATAGCCTCATCTTCCAATCTAGAAAGGTGATCGACAACCTGATTTTCTGACCCTTTTCTGTCAATCACATCAAAATTGAATTCCGACAAGAGAAGTACCCATCTAATCAAGCTTGGTTTTGCATCTTTCCTTGCCATCAAATACTTGAGTGTCGCATGGTCAGTATGCATGATCACTTTAGCTCCTAACAAATATGAACAGAATTTTTCAAATGCAAACACCAACACAAGCAATTCTTGTTCAGACATAGTGTAATTCTTCTGGGCCACATTCAGTGCTTTGCTAGCATATTAGATCGGATGCAGGACTCTCTCTTCGTTGCCACAATACCACACCGAGTGCAACCCTACTCGCATCACACATTAGTTCAAATGGTCGTGACTAATCTGGAGCGACAATAATCGATGTTTTGGTTAGCTTTGTTTTCATTTCTTCGAAGGCGTGCATGCATGCTTCATCAAATACAAACTTTGCATCTTTTTCTAACAACTTACACAAAGGTTGTGAGATTTTGGAGAATTCCTTTATGAAACGATGGTAGAATCTATCATGGCCTAAAAAACTTCTCATACCTTTTACCAAAATTAGTGGTGGCAATTTCTCTATCACCTCAATTTTTGCTTTATCCACCTCAATTGGTTTGCCTTACATTCTGTGACCAAGTACGATGCCCTCTTTGACCACAAAGTGGCATTTCCCCCAACTTAGCACCAAGTGACTCTCAACACATCTCTGCAACACATCACACAAATTTAAAAGTCATTCTTCAAAAGACCGATGATGACACTAAAGTCATCCATGAACACTTCAATTGTACTTTCAACCATGTCTGAGAAGATAGATATCATGCATCTTTGAAATGTGGCTGGAGCATTACAGAGCTCAAAGGGCATCCTCTTATATGCAAAGGTACCATAGGGGCATGTGAAGGTTGTCTTCTCTTGATCCTCAGGTGTAATAACAATTTGATTGTACCCAAAATATCCATTAAGGAAATAATACCATCCCTTTTCTACTAGTCTGTCAAGCATCTGATCCATAAATGACATAGGAAAGTGAACCTTTTCGGTAGAAGCATTTAATTTCCTATAGTGCATGCACACTCTCCATCTGCTGATTGGTCTTATGGGGATCAACTCGTTCTTTTCATTAGGTACCACTGTGATACCTCCCCTTCTTTGGAACACACTGCATCGGGCTCATCTATTCACTGCCAGTGATTGGATAGATTACTCCTGTGTCTAGCCACTTGATGATTTCCTTCCTCACAACCTTTTGCATTGGGGGATTCAACCACTTTTGATGCTCAATACTGGACTTATAATCCTTGACTAGATGAATCTTATGAGAGCATACCCAGGGGTTATGCCAATGATGTCTGCAATTGTCCACCCAATAGCTCTTTTGTACTACTTGAGATCTATGACTAGGGCTTCTATTTGGGCTTCACTTAACTCTGCTACAATGATGACAGGGAATGTATTATTCTCTCCCAGGTATGCATATTTCAGACGTGATGGTAATGCCTTTAACTCTAACTCTGGTGGAACTTCTACAGAGGGTTTTGTAGGTGGTGTTTCCCTATTTCATAAATCCAGCTCCAACCGTGCTTGTCACTTCGGCCCAATTGACACCCCAAGAGCATTTACTGTTTCCTCATAATTAGGGATGTTGTCACCATCAAAGTTCATCAACACAACGGCCAAAGGGTCAACCCCAAGCCTCAATTCTATCGAGATCTCAGCTTCATCATCCTCACCCGTTGAAATCATTAAGATAACTTGGAACTCATAACTCTTCCCATCCTGCTAACCTACTTGAAACCCTACTGCTTCTTCACCAAATCTGAAACTGAGTAGACTCTTCTCCATATCTACTAATGCTGGACCTGTGGCCATGAAAGTTCTTCCCAAGATAATCGGAACTGCAAACTCAACTTCACAGTCAAGTATAACAAAATATGCGGGAAATATAAATTTGTCTACCTTAACATATCATACAAGATCCCCACAGGCTTATTGATTATTCCGTCTGCCATCAACAACCGCATTTTTGTAGGGATAAAGCTCCCCAAATTGAGCTTTCTGAATATGGCGAGAGGCATTAAGTTAATGCTAGCCCCCAAATCTCATAGTACTTTAGCAAATGCTAGTTCTCCTACAGTGTATGGTATGGTGAATGCACTCGGGTCTTCGTGCTTTTGCATTAATGACTTTGTAGTGATGACACTACAACATTGAACATTTTTGGAGAGGTCTTGGCTCACTTTTAGCTTCCTTTTTGACTAGGTCTTTCATCCATTTGGCATGCCCCGACATCCTTTTAAGGGCCTCTCAACTAACGGTAGGTCCACTGACAATGTTTTTAGTACTGTTAAGAACTGTTCAAACTTACCCTCATCCTTCTTCTTCTTAAGTTGGTGAGGGAAAAGAGGACGGGGCCTCAGAAGGGTTTTATACTTCTTGGGTTACTCTACTGTGTTGCCTGCCTGGGTTGCTTCATTCATTCTCTTCTTGCAATTTCCATTTTCCACCTTTTGCATTATGGGATCTATCGTGCTCTTGCCACTTAGAGTCATCACCGCCATGCAATGCCCTTCATTTTTAGGATTTTGAACTATATTGCTTGGTAGGGTGCCCTTTTGGCGTTGGTTCAATTGTGAAGACACTTGCCCAAATTGTTGTTCAAGTTGCTTGATTGCTATCGAGTGATACTCTATTTTTTAGTTAATACTTGAAATATCTGCTTTCATTCCCTTTAGAATCTCATCTTGGTGGTCGGCTTGTTTCAACAATTTTTCAAACATGTCTTCAATCCAAGAATTGCTTGATCTAGCATCACGATCGTGTGGTGGCACATAAGGACCATTTCTATAGCCCTCTGTTCTTCCCCATTCTGCATCTGGCACTCTCTCTCTCATAGTATCCAACCCAGTTGTCTCCATACATCCCATATTGTTCATGGATTAACAAAAATGTGCAAAAGTCACGGTTGAAGTTCTGACCTTGATTCCTAGAACGTTGCCTCCAATAGTCAGAATTAGACCTTTGGGGGTTGTTCCGGAAACCTGCCGGTTGCTTGCTTACAAAACATGCATCCTCATCAAAGAATGGATAATCATAGGTAGGAGCCTTCAGAGGTTGGTGAGTGACCGCATGGATGCTTACTTGGTTTTGATTCAAGACTAAGTCTATGCTTGTGCGAAGTTGAGCAAGTTTGCTCCATAATCTCTTTGTTCACCTTTGCTTGCTCATTGTTGGTATTGACTGCACAAGAAGATTTCATCACTCCTCGCTCTCATTGCCCCCATGCTCTATTTGTTTTGACCACTTGTTCCATTCTTGTGGCAATCAATGCAAACGGTTGGTCTAGGAACATGCCTCCAATGATTATATCGGCACAAGCTTGACTATTCTCGTCAAGTGCCCGATAGAAAATCTCAACCAAGGCATCATCAACACTCTGGTGATCGGGAACCATCCTCAAACATTTAGTAAACCTCTCCCATCTTGTGCTAATGGAATCACCTGGCAATTGCTCAAAGTTGTTGATTTGGTCCTTGAGCTTCAACTTCTTAGACCATGGGAAGTATCTTTCAAGGAACACTCTTTGAAGTTCAACCCAACTTGTGATAGTGCCTGGAGGAAGCTCAGACAACCATACAGCTGCATTGCCAGTCAATGACAGTGGAAAGACTTTTAACCCAATAGAGTCAAGAGAAAGGTTTTGTGTTCCCATGATACTTTTGCACACAAAAACCACATTTTGAAGATAGCGGTGGGGATCCTCTAAAGGTAGCCCTATGAATAGACCATGGTTTAGGAGCAATCCACTCGATACTATTGAACTTAGCATTTGCCAGTAAAGGAGGCAGTAATACAGCACCGGAAACATCCATAGCTATAGGGATCAATCGATATTGATTCCATCCATAAGCATTTTCATTGAAGTCCCTGAGCTATGGCTTGTTACCCCTTTGTGGTGGATTCTCCTCTCTATTCATATCTTCATTCATATGCACATACTCCTCAACCCCAATATCCTCATTCACTTGAGTCATTCTTCTTGGCAGTCGATAGATCTCCAAGTTTAGTGGAGCTGAGGGATTGCTTTGGCTCCTTATTTTGGGCATACAACCTAGTACACCCTGCAAAAATAAATCAAATAATAAAAACAAAAGTAAAAGTAAAATACAAGAGACTCTAGAAATTAACACTAAGATTAACTAATAGTGAACTCAAATCAAAACATAACCGTATTCCCCAGCAACGGCGCCATAATTTTTTTATTATGATCACACTCTACTAAGAAAGCGGTCACTATCAGTAATTAACTAATCAAGGTTAGGGTCGAATCCATAGGGAATACAGGGCTTGACTATAAGATTTCACTACTAATTATTCCTATTATCTATTACTACAATCTCTAAATAGAGGGGTTTTTGTGATTAAAAAACAACATAAAATAAACACTAATTAAAATTCGGGAAAACACTCAATTTTGGGGACAACTTGAGAATTGTGTTTCACATGGTTCATTGACTCAATTACCTTAGATAACATAACTTGATCGGTGAATCGTATGCAGGATGGTAACTTAGGTTCTTCCAGCTCACTTGTGAAGGTGAAGGTCGAATTTCACCATGGCGCTTGGGCAGCTATCATGGTGTGCCAACTAACCATTACCTATTGTCCAAGTCAACCTTCCCTTGGTCAGGTTTGGTCAATTAGACGAGAACACATCAACCGAATCCTTTCATCTTCTTCCCTTTTCCTATTTGTCACTACCTTGGTCGGGATCGTGATAGTAGGCGGGGTTTGGTGTTGGCCACCACCAAACAATATTAGTCCTGAAGGGAAATAAACAATACATGCAAAAACCCAATCACAGACATGCACAAAACATAGCTCATCTCAAGTCAACTACCCATGGTTCCCACAACCCCAAGTTGTGGCTGCTTAGCTACTCATGGCTAAGATAAAACACACAAAAATGCGCATAATAGACATAGTTGAGAGTTTCACAATAACAATGAAGGAGATAGGCACCACAAGTTGCAAACCCACAAGATTTATAGATCAACAATGAGTACAAAAGCAAGATCTACAATCCCTAAAATGGAATCCCCAAAAGAGAACAATAATCTCCTCTCAAAACCTAAGAAAAGCTTCAAAATGTAATGGAGAGATATATACTATTTTAACTCTCTCTCAAAAGTCTAACTTAAACTATTTATAGTATTTATAAAACAACCCTAGGAATTATGTAGAAAAGACAGCTGACATCTCATAAATTTCGCATTTACGACTCGTAAGTTGACCTATGAGTCATAGTCGGGGTCTCCTATCAGGTTGTTAGTATCTTGGACTGAACTGGTACGACCCATAGGTATGAATCGCTACTTGAGATACGATTCGTATGTTTCTCTTGTAGTCTTGGTCTTCAGTTTTCATGGTCCAACATTTTGGCCCTCTGGTTCTTGCTACAAGTCTACCTATATGAGCCGTAGTGTGTCTTACGACTCATAGAATGTCCTCGTAGGAGTGACCTTCACTTGGTAGATGTTTTATTTTTGGTCTCTATGACACCACCCTACGAGTTGTATCTTGAGCTATGACTCGTAGGTTGGCTCGTAAGGCCTGTACTCCAGCAAAATGTGCAACTTTTCTTCAAAATAATGCCAACCTAACTTTTCTGCAAAATTAACATAAAACACATCACAATACTAAAAAGGTCGCTTGAAGAACTCACAAAATCCCTTGTTTCAGGCACCAAATGTGTTGTATTTTGACAGCACATCATACTTGTCCCTACATGGTTAAATCATGTAGGCAAATATGCGTTAGTAAGTTTGAATGTACTAAGTATGCGGTGTGCAATGTATAGATGAAACTGTAATACCATCATAATTAAACATAACATATAACAATACACAAAGGTAATCAGACATTAAATACTATTAAACATGCACAAGAAATACAGCTTAGACCAATATGAGATAATGCACCTTTAAAACATGAATTTAAAACATCATGGAATCATATAAATTTGTGGGAGTAGACCATAACCGACAGTAAGACCATTAAGCTACTACACAAAATCCAATAAACTCCTTCCATTGGAAAAAAAGGCCAGTGCACTCCTTCCATTGGGAAAAGGGGAATCGACTTGCAAAGGTAGATATCCGAAACTTAGTGTCTTTCATAACTTTGGGGCCTATGTGGATCCACTAGCCTAGCTTACAAGGATCCTATGGTGGCACATAGTTAGGGACATTGAGATTAGCTTCAAGGGATCATGCCTCAACTAATGGGATGGGTCCCAATCTCAAGTCCTCTCAACAACCAATAGGAGTAGCTCGAACTTGAGAGTCTTTCTTAAAAATCATTTAGGGCAATAGTGATCTTACATATAGCTTTGGCAAATATTAAATTTGAAGTTCTTCATAAATGCCCTATATATAGTGATAATTCATAAGAAGCTTTCATGAAAATAGGATGGGCTCAATTGATGCATGGAACAATCATAAATCGAATAACTCTTAAGAAATTTCTTTAAAAAGGAACATTGAAATTATCCGACCTTAGCCACATAAAAACCCATCTTAGAATCAATGTCACACTTCAAAATATGTGTACATTTACTTAATAAAATAGTCATTAAACTTTAAGAACATCATGTAATAACATAGGAAACATTGAAACTTAAGAACTTAAAAGAAAAAGTACAATGCATAATAGGAAACTTTATGGGTGAAATGGTACCCATAAATCAACTCATATACCTGAGGAACTAGAGAGAATCAGAGTTCAAATCTTGAGGAAGGAACTTGGAAAACGCTAGCCTTGTTATTAAGAGTCTTGCCTTAGAAACTTGGAATTAGAAGAATGAGGGTGTTCTTAGGGCTTGAAGACTAATATCGATCCCCTTTTCCGTTCCCCAAATGACGTAGTTTAAGAATAAAATTATGAGAGATAACCAAATTGCCCCTCATTTAAAACTATCGGAAGCCATCTACAGAACCCTGTATCTGGGTCGTAGAAAGTTTTACGGGTCATAGACCCTCTCATATGATGACAAAACTGAGATTCCTAAAATATGGCCTTTTCTAAATTGGGAACTATGACCAATAGGTTGGGTTGTACTAATTTCTATGGTCCATGGATGGTCTTGTAGAATCCTTCCATACTTAGCCAAATTTACATCTGTATCAGACCCCTTTTACGAGACCTTATATGAGCCGTATAATATGTTACGGGTCATCTGATAAGTCATGGATTAACTTCCTAAAAACTTCAATTTTTCTCATGGTTGAAACCCCATTTATGAATCACTCTATGAGCCGTAGAAAATTCCACGGGTTGTAGATTGTCTCGTGGAAACAGGTCCTCAGTCATTTATCAGGCCAATTTCTTTGCACTCAAGACTCCTAAACTTGGGGTCATTAAATATCCCCCCTTGGGAACATTCGTCCTCGAATATACTTAAAGGTAAGCTCTAAAGAGTAAACTAGCAGCTAATAACCTAGTATGTATGCAATAATGCAATTCCAACACCATCTCTCAAAATTTTCAATTTTAGACTTTAAAAAATGCTTCAAAATAGTTCATAAACATCAAATTTAATGCAAACACCATGGGAACCTAAATTTCATGGAGTTGGGGATTTTGGAAGACCTTCTTAGTACCTTAGGCTAGAGCAAAGTGAAATAGATACCGGTAACACTTCATCATATCCCCATCTGCTTCCCATGTAGCACCCTCAACTCTTTGATTCCTCCACAGCACTTTGACAGATGCAACTTCCTTGATAATCCTCTTTGATGTTCACATCATGCAAGGGAACTATGGAATTTTGGTCACCAATGATTTCCTGAAAATCGATACATGGAAGACCGAATAAATTAACTGCAATTCATTGGGCAGGTCCAACTTGTATGCTACTTTCCCCATCCTCCTCAACACATTATAAGTTCTCACATACCTAGGACTCAACTTCCCTTTCTTACTAAACCAAAGAACACCTTTCATTGGAGATACCTTCAAATAGACCCAATCGTCAACTTGGAACTTAAGTCCCTTCTCCATACATCAAAGTAGGACTTTTATCAACTTTGAGCTATTTGCAATTTCTCTCTTATGCTTTTAATTTTCTCTATAACACACATCACCAAGTCGGGTCCTATTAATACCATCTCACCAACTTTGAACCACCCAATGGGCGATCTACATCGTCTACTGGACAAGGCTTCAAATGGTGCCATTCCAATACTTGCATGGAAGCAATTGTTGTAGGTGAACTCAATAAGTGGTAATTGTTTTTCCCAATCTCCTTTGAACTCCAACAAGCAAGCCCTCAACATATCTTCCATAGTCTGAATGTTCCTTTTGGCTTGCCCGTCAGTCTGAGGACGAAAAGTTGTGCTCAACTTTACTCTAGTGCCAAGTCCTCTATCTAAGGAGCTCCAAAAGTGAACTCCATGGTCCAATATGATGGACATTAGAATACTGGGCAACCTCACCAACTCTCAGATATATAAGTGGGAATAGTTCTCGGCATTAAATGTGCTTTTCATTGGTAAGACATGGGCTGACTTTGTCATGTGGTCAACTATCTCTCATATGGAGTCAAAACACTTCTTGGTTCATGGAAAATCAACTACAAAATCCATGTTGCTCTCTTTCCATTCCCAAGTAGGAATATTGATATCCTAGGCTAAGCCACCTAGCCTTTGGTGTTCGACCTCTCCCTGCTTGCAGTTAGCACATTCTGACACAAATAGAGCTATGCTCTTTTTCATCCCATTCCACCAATAAATTTCTCTTAAATCTCTGTACATTTAGTGTCGGGATGAACGGAGTAGGAGGAGTTGTGGCTTCTTGCATGATCAACTTCTTCCACTCAATGTCACTAGGCACATACAACCTACCTTGATAGTGGATAGCACCATCTCCCCCTTGGGAGAAGACCACTACCTTCATTTTTACCAAAGTTTTCAACTGACTAGAGTGGGATCAAGATCTTGCTTGAGCTTAACCTAGTCGATCAGAGAAGATGTTGACAAATGAAGGACCATTGCACCACCATTTCCAAACTCATTCAGTCTCACTCTCAGCCTTCCCAACCTATGGACATCTCTTGCCAACTGCCTTTTCCCAACACCTTCTATGTGGGATATATTTCCCATTGAAATTCTAGTATAGGCGTCAGCTACCACATTGGCTTTCCTGGGGTGGTATTTCACGCTTATTTCATAATCCTTGAGTAATTATAAATACCTCTATTTCCTCAAGTTAAGATCCTTTTGGATGAACATGTGTTGGAGGCTTTTGTGGTCGGTGAAAACAACCACATGGACTCTACAAAAATAGTGTCACTAGATCTTTAAGGCAACACCAATGCCGCATGTTCAAGGTCATGAGTTGGGGAATTCCTCTCAGGCACCTTCAACTATCGTGAAACATAGGCAATCACCTTACCATGTTGCATTAGCACACAACACAACCCTATCACGGATGCATCAAAATACATGACAAAACCGTCACTCCCCTCCGAAAATATCAATATGGGGGCTGAAGTCAACCAATCCTTCAAGGTCTATAAAATCCTTTCACATTCATCTGTACATACAAGTTTATCCTTCTATTGAGTTAGCTTGGTGAGTGGAGTTGAAATTGTGTGGAAGTCTTGCACAAATCATCTGTAGTAACTGGCTAGACCCACGAAACTCCTTACATCAGTGGGAGTTAATGGCCTTGGCCAGTTTCTTATCACTTCCATCTTTTTAGGATCAACATTGGTGTCCTGTCTTTATACAATGTTCCCAAGAAAGGAAACCTCATGTAGCTAAAACTCGTACTTGTCAAACTTTGCATAGAGCTTCTATTCCCTCAGTGCTACATATGCTCTTGCTCCCCTCGGGAATAGATCAAAATGTCATCAATGAACACTACCACGAACATGTCGAGGTAAGGCTTGAACGCCCTGTTCATGAGATCTACAAATATTTCTTGTGCATTAAAGGTCAAAGGACATCATCACAAATTGAAATGACTATACCTTGTACAGAAAGCCATCTTAGGGATGTGCCTTTCCCTCACCCTTAATTGGTGATAACCAGATCTTAAGTCAATCCCGGAGAAATGAGTGGCCCCTTGATGTTGATCAAACAAATCATTTATCCTAGGGAGAGGATATTTATTATTGATTGTAACCTTATTTAGCCATCGATAGTCAATAAACATGTGAAGTGACCCATCCTTATTTCTTACAAATAACACTGGGGCACCCCATTCAGATCAACTACGTCAGATGAAACCCTACGCCAACAAATCTCTAAACTGCTCCTTCAACTCCTTCAATTCTATGGGAGTCCATCTATAAGGATGGATTAAGATAGGTTGAGTTGGAACACCCCAAAAATGTTATTTAAAAATTCCCATGATTGTAATATCCATATATCTCAAAATCAGTGCGTGATATAAAAAATCTGACTTCATATTCTCGATCAGGGGGCGAAATTCAGTAGGAAATGGGTATAGCCCAAATTTTAGAGGACCCGTAGCGAAAAATAAATTTTGTTAAATTTTCTTATCCAGTGTGCATCCGCGACCAGGCCGCAATGCGGACTGGGTGCAGAGTACAACTTTTGCCTTAGTGTTGTCGCGGACCAGATATAGGCCAATACAAATTTCTCGTTAATTTTCTGTTTCGACCCAAAGGCATTCGGGTCATAGCCTCATGCCCACTTATGTGTGAAAACATCTACACTTAGCCATTTTCATCTCTGTGTCACTTAACACTCTCTCAACAACCTCTCAAAGACTTAACCAAATATCTCATTCAAATTTCAAAAATTTCAAGCCTAACTTTGGAACTCAAGGATTCTCTTCAAGATCCAAGTTCTCTTCAAGCTTAACTCAAGAACACCCAAGTTCGAGGTATGTGAGTTTCATCTACTGGGTCATTTGACCCATGGAGCCCAATCTTTCCTTTTATGAAAATTACATATTTTCAAGTTATATCTTCTATGGGTATCTCTTTTTATGAATTTTGATTATAAATTATGTTGGATTTTATGAAATTTTGATTGATTATCTATGTCTATCTATTTCAAGCTTTTATTGTGAAATGGATTTTGTCTATTGAGAATATGCATGTTTTGAGCTATCAAACTATGATCTATTATGTGATTTGATAATGGATTTCATGTTTTCTTACATGAGGGTTTTACTATGTATTGGTGGGTTGATTTATATTGAGTTTTCTCATATTATTCCATTCTTGAATTGCATGATTTTGAACTAGCATTACACACCCACCAAGTGTCTGATAAAATGTCTTGATAAGGATTCTCAAGTTATTGATGATCTATTACATGGTTTACAAGTCAAGTAATATGATTATTGAGGGCTTGCATGTATGTATTGAATTCATAAAAAGTATCTATAGTGTTGCAAGTAGATCACACCTTGTTGGGGGTGACATGCGCAATCACCTTGTTGAGGGGGTGACAAGCCTCAATCACCTTGTTGGGGGGTGACATGACCAATCACCATGTTGAGGGGTGGATACCTCGACCACATTGTTTGTGGTTACATGCCCAACCACCATGTGGAGGGGTGGATACCTCAACCACCTTGTTAGAGGTTGGCTTGCCCAATCACCTTGTTGAGGGGTGGATACCTTAATCACCTTCCAAGGGGGTGATATGCCTTGGATTCCTGGTAGTAGTTTGCTTGGTCTATGTTGATGATGGTCACTTCCCACATATGTATTATGTTCTATACAAGTTATATGATTTACAAGTATGTTTTACTTCAAGCACTGATCATACATGCCATATTAATATTATACTTATCTATTGCTTATGATTATGCATTTTGACTATATTGACTTAGTCTTGTTGCATTGCATCCTACATAATTAGTATATTTAAACGTACTAATGCATACTCTATGTGTACATGATGTTACCATGTAGGAACCGAAGCACCTCTTGGTCATCCTCCACATGGCTAGCTCGGTACTTCGAAAGATAAGCTTTCGTAAGTCCTCATGTTCGAGGACACTATCTATGCTACTTTTACACTTTGATATCTTTTTATCTTGAACACTTGATACTATGAGGGTGAGCCCAAAAAGTGTCTTGGCCCCCGCTCCATTCCATCTTAGAGGTGTTGTTGGACAATTGATGTACTTATGCTATGAGGTTGACTCTTGAATGTTTTATGATATCAAAGACTTTCCTTTGTCCTATTTCCCTTATTTATATCTCTTGTGTTGTTTATTTTGCTTCTGTGACCAAGGATGTGTGAATGATATGCTAAGAGGCTTGTTTGGGGTTCCTCCGGGCTCCTCATTCGCCGTGTCATGTCTAGGTCCTAGGCTTGGGTCGTGACAAACATGGTATTAGAGTACTAGGTTGTTAATGGTCCTCGAAATCCAACACATCGCGTCGATAAGAGTCTTATTCATGGTTGTGAAATGACCAAAACTATAAATGGGACGCTATGAGGCATTTTAAGAAATGTTTCACTTCTTAATGGTCTATATCATACTTTAGATGTGAGTGTAAGGTTTTTTCCCTAACGAATGCTCTTTGCTATTCTAAATCATGTCGATTCCAAGAGGGAGACTAGGGAGAGCTCGTACACTCGAGGACCAATCGGCCCCTCCTGCTCCTCAAGCTCCTAAAGGTGGAGGGGTAGTGATAACATGCAAAGCATACATGACACCAACATGAGTGGCATATACCCCTCAAGACCATTCACAAGGAGTCAAGCAAAAGATCTCCAAGACCTACAAGCAATGTTCATGAAAAAGGAAGCATTAGAGGAACTTGAGGGTCACCAAAGGAAGGCTTACAATGTGTGGGAGGTCTATCAAGATGACAAGAATGAAGAAAAGAGGCCATGTGTGCAAATGACTACTACTTGAATTCAAGGATTTGAAAAGAAGACAACCAAACAAGGCCCTTACTCATTAAGGGTAAAGTTGTGAAGAAAATATCTTTTTTTATTTACTTAGTATAAATAGTCTTATTTTAGCATTTGGAAGACTTAGACTATATTGAAGATGGAATTCTTAAATTGTAGTATCTTCTTAGTGAGTAATTAGGGTGAACTCTTAGAATTGTTAGTTGACTTGTTTGCTTGATTAATTGAAGGTTGCCCATTGTGATTCTCAGTTTCCTTCAATTTTCTTGCTACGATTTTATTGGGTTGTTGAAATAAATTGGGAGGTGAGGGTTTAAGTCCCTAGTTGCCCATAATTTCAATAGTTTGAATTTAATCCACATATCCTTCTATCTTTGTTCCTCTTTTCCTTTCTTTCTTGTTTGATCTTTATCATTTGGCATTAGAGCTAAGGTTTAGGTTTGTTTTCACAAATCTAGGTCATGGAAATTTGATTCACTCAAATATTCGAAAAAAAAACAAAAAACATTTTTCACTTGACTTGTTGTTTTTTACACTAGATTCTTGTTCACTAGTGTTTTTTGAGCATAAATCTCAAGTTTCATTCAATTTGAAATTGTGGAAGTGAAGTTGTCATTGAAGGGTTTTGAGCATTCAAACTTCTCAAATTTTGAAAGTGGATTCTTTTGATTGAGAAGAAATTGAAAGTTGATGATCATTGGGGTTTGTTCTCTACATCAAGGGGAAGCTAATCCTAAATTTTAAACCAATTACGAGTTGATTTGAATTTGTTGGGATTTATTGTGTGTTCTAGGTGTTCTTTAAGAAAAAGAAGACCAAAAGGTACATTTGATCTACTTTTCTCAAGTTAAAGTTGGTCAAGTGTTTGTTGGACCTTAGTTGAAATTTGAAAAAAACAAATCAGAAAAAAATTATTTTTTTCAATGAAAAAATAATTTCCACGTAGTGCCAAATCAGCACCAACTCAGCACCAGTCAGTGCCTCATAGTGGGTCAGCGCAGGGTAGCTGTCCATACATGCCACGTGGCGTGTGTTGGTCATATTCAGAGACCAAAATTTGCAGATTTTTTGACCCCCCTAAATTTTTCTAATTATGGGAGGTTGTTTGGGCATAAAAATTTTTCTAAGTATCCAAACGATGTGATTCTTTTTTAAGAATTTTTGTGCTTTAATCCTCCAACTAATTAGTAAGTAATTAACATCTTTAACTACTTATTAACTAGTTTTAACCATCAAATCAGCAAATCGAACCCCTTTATGTCATGAACACCTTAAGGCTTCAAATTTTTTTTGAAGTGTCCGAACTCAATTTTTCTTCTTTGTCACTCATTTTTCTTTCATTCCTCAACTATTTAATAGCTAATTAAAATCTTTAAGTACTTGAAACTAGTTTCTAAATATTAAATCATCTCTTTGATTCTTCAAATTAGGTAACAAGTACTTTCTTCTACTTTTATTACTCAGTTTTTTTTAGTCCAATATTTCTTGTGCCTCTTTCTTCTAGTTTTTATTCTTTTATTCAAGTTCATAAGCTTTGTTTGAGTCGTCCTTCTTTCAAGGGTCATAAGAATCCACTCCACCCCAAAGGATAGGTGACCTTGAATTGATTGAGTGGAGCTAGTTCACTATCAATTTTGAGATGACGCCATAGAAGGTGCGTTGAGAGTTACATACGAGTGATGTGATGCTTTTGCTACTAATCTTGTTTGTTGAGTGTTGTAGGTATCATGTCTAATGCAAGTCCAATTGGGGAAGGTTTGGAAAACATCATGGAAACTTAAGCCCAAGGTTTGCGGGTCCTTAAAAAGTTTTGACGAGTGTGGGTAAGGTTGCTTATGAGTTGGAGTTGCCTATGGAGATGAATATAGTTCATCCGATCTTCCATGTGTCCATGTTGAGAAAGTGTGTGGGCGACCCAAGTGCTATAGTGCCCTTGGATGTTGTGGGTAGTGTAGAAGATAATTTGACTTATGAGGAGGTCCTAGTGAAGATTTTGGATAGACAAATGAAGAGGTTAAGAAACAAAGATATAGCTTCCGTTAAGGTCCTTTGGACGAGCCAACAAGTTGAAAGTGCCACATGGGAAGCCGAAGAGGACATGAGAAAGTGATACCCATATCTCTTCCGCTCTACTCAAGCCGAAGGTACTAATTTAAGTCCTCCTTATGAACTCAAGTCTTAAGTTCAGCCCTTGTGTCATTTTGTATCATTCATGTTTATGTTGACAAGTTTATGGTGATTTTTGACATTTATGTAGAGATTTTTGAAATGATGTTTAAATGCATTTGTTTCATTCATGTTGGGCTGAAATCTTCATGATTACTTTTCTTATGTACGTTTCTTTGACATTTTGGGACAAATGTTCCCAAGGGGGAGATATTGAAATACCCCAAAAATATCTTCAGAAATGCCCATAATCATAATTTCCATATATCTTAAAATCTGTGTGTGATATCAAAAGTCCGACTTCATATTCTCTATCAAGGGAAATAATTGAGTGGGAAGTGGGTATGATCCTGATTTCAGAGAACTCGTAGCGAAAATAAATTTTGCTAATTTTTCTTTATCCACGACCAGGCCGGTTTGCGTCGCGGTCCAGACATGGACTAGTACAAGTTTTACTTAATTTTCTGTTTTCACCCAAGGTCTTTGGGATCATAGACCCATGCCCACTTATTCATGAAAACATCTATACTTACCCATTTTTCAACTCTATATCACTCAAGACCCTCTCAAAAACCTCTCCAAGACTTAACCAAATATCTCATTCAAATTTCAAAAATTTCAAGCCTAATTTTGGAAATCAAGGATTCTCTTCAAGCTCCAAGTTCTCTTCAAGCTCAACTCAAGAAAATCCAAGTTTGAGGTATGTCAGTTTCATTCATTGGGTCCTTTCACCCATGGAGCCCAATCTTCCTTTTTTATGAAAATTACATGTTTTCAAGTTGTATCTTCTATGGTTATCTCTTATTATGGATTTTGATTATAAATAATGTTGGGATATTATGAAATGTTTATTGATTATGCTTTCCTATCTATTTCAAGGTTATATTGTGAAATGGGTTTTGTCTATTGAGATTATGCATCTTTCGAGCTATGAAACTATGATCTATTACGAGATTTGATGATGCATTTCAAGATAGCTTACATGAGGGTTTTACTATGTGTTGGTGGGTTGATTTACATTGAGTTTCTCATATTATTTCACTCTTGAATTGCATGATTTTGAACTAGCATGAACACCAACCATGTGTTTGATAAAATGTCTTGATAAGGATTCTCAAGTTATTGATGTTCTATTACATGGTTTACAAGTCAAGTGACTTTATGATGATTAAGGGTGTGCATGTATGCATCGAATTCATGAAAAGTATTTATAGTATTTCAAGTAGACCACATCTTGTTGGGGGATGACATGCCCAATCACCTGGGGTCAATCCCCTTTTTTTGGGAGGGGGGGGGGGTGACATGCCCAATCACCATGTTGAAGGGTGGATACCTCAATCACCTTGTTGGGGGGGTGAATTGAAACAACCCCAACAAGTGCCCGAAAATGTGCAACACTCTTTCTAGCATGATTAGACTCTTGAATTTCATGGTTTTACTGTATCATTACACACCCGCCAAGTGTTTGATAAAATGTCCGATTAATGTATTTTGAAGAATTGAAGGTCCAATGCATGTCTTATGAGTTGAATGACTTTATGATGATGAAAGGAACTTATGTATATGATATTCACCTATATAGTGTTGGAATGTGGCCATGTCGTGTTTGAGGGGTTAAGAGCCGGGTAACCATGTCGAGGGGTCTATAACTTGATACTAATCAAGGGGTTATGCCTTGATAAAAGGGTTGAGAGGTTAGTACCTCAATCACCAGGGGTGGTAGGGTGCAACTATCTACCAGCCAATCAAGGAGTTCGTACCTTGGTAACCAAGTTTAGGGGTTAGTTCCTCAATCAGCATGGGTGGTAGGGTGCGACGATCCACCAACCAACCAAAGGGGTTTGTACCTTGGTAACCAACGGGTTTTATAATGTTGGTCTCTTCTTACACCTTATATATATTCTATGTAAGCATGTTTTACATAAGCATTGATCATACATGCTATATTGTCATTATGCTATCTATCTATTGCTCACTATTATGCATTTTGGTTATGATTCTCATCTCTTGTTGCATTGCATAAATTCAAACGGACTAACATATAATATATGCCTACATGATATTACCATTAGGAACTGGAGCCCCACTTGGTCATCCTCCTCCGCATGGCTAGTACGATCTCTATAAAGCTAGTTGGTAAGTCCTCCTTTCCGGGGACGATGTTTATGCTCTTATGTTATGTATTACAATTTCTTTCTTTATTGTATATTTGACTATGAGGGTGTGTCACGACCTAAGCCTAGGGCCTATACGTGACACAGTGCATGGGGAACCCAAAGGGACCTCAAGTAAGCCTCTTAACATATTATTACACATCCTTGGTCGAGGAAGTAATAAAATGCAACAAGAGTAGTAAAAAGGGATAACTGGGGCAAAGCAACATCTTTCATATCATAAACATCAACAGTCAAGAGAGAGTTAAGCTCATAGTATTACACCCAACATGTCCAACAAACCTCTAAGATAAAACTTAGCGGGGGCCAAGAAAAGCAACCGGGCTCACCCTCATAGTCAAATATACAATAATGAAAGAGAGTTGTAATAAATAACATAAGAACAAACATTGCCCCCGGAATGGAGGACTCACCAACTAGCTTTAGAGAGATCGTACAAGCCACGTGGAGGATGATGATCAAGTGGGGCTCCGATTTCCTATATGGTGACATCATGTAGGCATAGAGTATGTGTTAGTATGTTTGAAAGTACTAAGTATGTAGGATGCAATGCAACAAGTGATAAGCACTATAAACAAAATGCATAACAGAGGCAATGAATAAGCATATAGCAATATGACATATATAGATGATGCTTGAAGCAAATCATGCTTATATGGAATATATACAAGGTGCAAGAAGAGACCAATATTATAAAACCCATAGGCTACCAAGGTACAAACCCCTTTGGTTGGTTGGTGGATCGTCGCACCCTACCACCAATGGTGATTGAGGAACTGGATTCCATTATCTCATATGATGGACATTGGAATCCTGTGCAACCTCACCAACTCTCAGAAATATAAGTGTGCGTAGTCCTCAGCACTGAATATGGTTTTCACTGGTAAGAAATGGGTTGACTTACTCATGTGGTCAACTATCACCCATATGGAGTCAAAATGCTTCTTGGTTCTTGGCAAACCAACTACAAAATCCATGTTGATCTCTTCCCACTTCCAAGTAGGAATATAATATCTTGAGCTAAGCCACCCATCCTTTCTTATTCAACCTTTACTTGCTGGCAATTCGCACATTCGAACACAAATTGGGCTATATCTATTTTCATCCTATTCCACCAATAAATTTATCTCAAGTCTCCGTACATATGGGTAATGCCAGGTTTAATGAAGTAGGAGAAGTTGTGGGCTTCTTGCATGATCAACTTGTTCACCTCATTGTCACTAAATACAAACAACCTACCCTAATACTGAAATACACCTTCTTCTCCTTGTGAGAAGACCTCTACCTTCCTATCTTTTACTAAAGTTTTCAACTCAACTGGAGTGGGATCAATATCTTGCTTGTCCTTAACCTTTTCGATTAGTGAAGATGTTGACCCATGAAGAACCATCTCAAAACCATTTCTTGACTCATTCAGTCTCACTCCCAGCCTTGCCAACGTATGAACATCTATGGCCAACTCCCTTTTCCCAACACCTTTTATGTGGGACATACTTCCCATTGAAATTCTACCGTAGAGTTGAAATTATGGAGAAGTCTTGTAGAAACCATCTATTGTAATTGGTTAGACCCAAGACACTCCTTATGTCTATGGGAGTCAATGGCCTTGGCAAGTTTCTTACATCTTCGATCTTTTGAAGATCAGATTTGCTTCCCTCTTTAGATACCATCTGTCACGACCCAAGACTAGGGCCTAGAAGTGACAAGAAAAATGAGAAGTCTGAAGATAACCCAAACAAGCCTCTTGATCATAACATACTCACGTATTTGGTTGCGGAAGCAAAATTAAGCAATAACAAGTGTCAATTTATGAAAAGGGAAAGCAGGATTAAGGGAAGTCATTAATAATCATAAAAACATAAAACGAGTCAAGCTCATAGCATATATAAAACATAGTATCCAATAACACCTCTAACTTAGAATGGAGTGGGGGCTAAGACACTTCCCGGGCTCACCTTCATATAACAAGTGTTCAACATAAAGAAGTCTCAACATAGCAAGAGTAACTTAGATATTGTCCTCGGAGTTGAGGACTTACCAAAGCTTTCTTCGAAGTACTGAACTAGCCACGTGGAGGAGGATGATCAAAAGGAGCTTCGGTCCCTACATTGTCATATCATGTAGGTATAGAGTATGCGTTAGTACGTTTGAATCCACTAAGTATGCGAGGTGCAATGTAACAAGACAAAAGCCAATATATTCAAAATGCATAATCATAAGCAATGGACATATATAATCTAAATATGATATGCATGATCAATGCTAGTAATAAAACATGATTGTAAAACGTTCAACTTGCATAAGATATTATACATATGTGGGAAGATACCTTAACCAACATAGACCAAGAAGCTACAACTTGGACTCCAAGGCATGACACCCCCTGGGTACAGGTGACCGGCCATGACACCCCCCTACGAATTGTGGTTTACTTGCGAAGGCAAACCAAACATGATAACATGAACTAGATGGATACACTAGTATAGCAAGGGTAATATTCAGAATCCTATGATGGCATGTAGTTTAGAAACCAAAGACTTTATGACCCCTTGTGTCGAGTCCCCATCTTGAGCCTCAATCGGTGCTACGTCAAATCCCATGGAGTACTTGAAGTGTAATCATACTTTAGTAATATCATGAGTAACTTGTATGAGACATGATAACATGACATGAGTAGCTCATAAACATACTTGACCTCTACTAGCGAGCCTAACTTGAACATGAGAGTAGATAATAATTGTACGTGATCTCTTTCTTTAACATGAATAGCTCACAAGAGCTAAAAATCTTAAAATAGGGCTCAAGTTGATACTTGTAAAATTATGGGTACTTTTCATGAATTCAATACAAGCTTGAAAGCCCTTACTTAGCATGAAATCATGTGAATTGTAAATCATGTAGTAGTTCATCAACACTGGAGAATTCTTGTCATGTAATTTTATCAAACATATGGTGGGTTCATGATGAACAAGGTTCTAGCACCATCCCAAATGTGCCCGAAGAAGAAGAGCAAAGCAAACGAAGCATGCCCAAAAGTAAACCAACCCCTTGGACTGCTACGACAAACACCATCAGATTTCAAAGTAGCACAATCTAATTCTAAAATTTCACCCAGTTGAGCACGTTTAGCATATTTTTTCACAGTAGCAGGATCACTATAACTAACGTTGTTGAGTTCACCATCTTAGAACTCAACAGTTACACCTACTTGTTCAACACTATACTTTGATTCTGCCCTTCTAAAAGGAACATCAGCTCTAACAATTCCATCGCCATCTACCAAAATGACCGAAAATGTTTCAAAAAAAGTAGGCATAAGACGTAAAAAATGTTCACACCCCTCCTTATATCTAAAGATAGGGTGTCCTAACCATCCAACTGCTATTCCATCCTCGTTATCCATTAAACCTGCTCTGAATAATCCTCCTTTTGCCGGATAATTGCCGATGTAATCATAAAAAGTTAATTTTTCAGGAATTTTAGACCAGGCTTTGTAACACCCCACATCTTATACTACTAGTACAATTCAAATGAAACATGACATGGTTTGGACAACTTGACACTAATTT
>JAOTQR010080533.1:0-40800 GCA_025774065.1 Solanum ossicruentum | reverse complement strand
CATGATGAAAGGAGTAGGTTACACAAATAATGAAATGCATAGGAGGTAGAACAACACATGAACTTTATTTAGTAGAAAGAACTCGTGTATCCTAGTATCCAAGTATGTATGCAGATTTGAAGGTGACTATGTATGGAAGCATATGAATATGTGAAAGAGTTGAGGAGTTGGTAAGTGCCTTTATGTGCCAAGGAGGGATCTATGTTTCATGCCAAATAATACAAAATTAAGTAGCCTTACATACCTCGCTGTACGACCTCGCTATTACCTCAAGATAACCTTCCCTTCCTCCATATATTTATCTGCAACATAGTAGGTAATATAACTAGCATTAGCATCCAATAGATACATCTTGGAAGCCCAATCTTATAAAAAAAACAACATATGAGCAGCAAGCGGATAATTATAAACCCAAGCGTATTCTTTCAACTTTTCTGCCCCTACTTGTATTTTATAATACACATTCTCATATACATATCATCTGCAGCCTGTTTTAGTTCCCTAACAGTCTTGCAACTGCCCACAAATCACAACACATAACAATTCTACACAACATACAAATAGGCGGCGTAACGTTATATCCCTTCACTACATTTCAACGTCGACAGTTCCAAATTTATTCCAACTTTAACCAAATAGTCCCCACCATATATACACATAAAACCAGTCCTAAAATAGTTCAAAAATAGTCCTCAAAATAGGTGGAGGATGTGAGATCATAGTCCTCAATCAATCAGCCCACAAGTTTCTATTACGAGCATAATTATGATATCACACAAGAACTCACTTTCGTGGACATTAAAAATGGTGCAGCTTCCTTTATACATCATTATAGAACCAATATACATTAAGAACAGTAGCATCCCTTCATAATGAATCCAACCAAAATGAGAAAAGCTTTCAAATAAATAAGAAAAAAGTACGACAACTTTTGGAACACATGTTGTCCAACAATTTCAGCAAAGGTATAATCAGCTTAGCCTCTTGTTTTACATATGAAAACCATACTAAACACATATGTATTCTTACTTACCTTTACCCTCAAGGTGTAGGGCTTCTCCAAGAATCCTAAAAGTCTCTTGTGGTTGCTTGTAAAGTCAAGAAAGAGTTGAGAGAGAACTTGGAAAAACAATCTGATTTTTTGTTCAAGTTAAATTACTTGAGTGAGATGCTTATAAGCCCCTTTTATAGGAGCACTTGGCCGAATTACTTTTCCATTATAAGCCTCATTTTATCAAGAAATTAAAGTACCATTTTTCCCCTTTCACTTGGTCCTTAAGGGACTCAAAATTGATGGGCTTTTGCTGCCCATTTTACCCTTTCTCTTAGTTAGTTTGGGCCTAAAATATCAAAGAAATTGTGATGTCTTTAGGCTCTTTTTATATCCTTCTTAGGCTGAAAATATACTCCATTTGTGATGCTAAAACATAGGCTAAAGTTACACCCTTAATATAGACTTTATTCATAATCATACATTAGACGTCGGGCCTCGTCTCCTTCTAGCTAGCAAATTTATGCTAAGCAATTATGTGAATCACCTGCTAGCTTCCTAAGTCCTGCAAGCACCTCAATTCTCTCACTTTGTTTAGGGTCGTGATCTCCTCAATTTGACTTAAAACTTATTTACACTCAACCCTCTTCAGCATTGGACATACATGTCGCCCTCTAATTTGAGATTCAAGAACTTTTGAAAAATAGGTGCTACTTTGACCAAGCCATATCATGCTTCACGTGCATAAGACTAGTTCATATAATGTGTGGGGTGTTATACGAAGGAACCCCAAACAAGCCTCATAGCATATCATTACACATCCTTGGTTGTGAAAGTCATTAAAATGACAATTAAAGATAAGCATAAACAAGGGAAAATTGGGACTAACGGAACCTCTTTTATATCATAAGCAACAAGAGTCAATAGAATCAACATTCATAACATAGATACACCATATGTCCAACAACACCTCTACTAAGTAAAGATAAGAGCAAGAGCCAAGAAAAAGCAACCAGACTCACCCTCATAGTCTAAACATAATCAAAGAGAGAAAGTCTTAATACATAGCAAGAGATCATAAGTAACATCCTCGGAATGGAGGACCCACCAACAAGCTTGAACGGAGTCATATTAGCCACATATAGGGGGATGCTAAAGTGAGGCTTTGGTTTCTACATGGTGACATCATCTAGGCATAGAGTATGTGTTAGTACGTTTGAATGTACTAAGTATGTGGGATTTAATGCAACTAGAGATAGGCATCATAATCAAAATGCATAATAATAATCAATAGATAGCATAATAACAAAATGACATGTATGACCAATGCTTACGTAAACCATGCTTTGCAAGTCATTCATCTTACATAGATCATAATATATAAGTGTGGAAAGAAACCTCAACCGACATAACATAAGACCTTTTGGAGGCGTAACCTTCCTTGCGGGAGCCCATCCCTTTTCGAATTAAGTGTCCTTCCTTACGTGAGTCATCCTTTTTCGGATTAAGTGACCTTCCTTATGAGAGCTCGTCCCCTTTTGAATTAAGTGACATTCCTTAAGGGAGCCCGTCCCTTTTCGGATTCAGTGACATTCCTTACGGGAGCCCGTCCCTTTCTAAATTAAATGGCCTTCCTTAGGGGAGCCCATCCCTTCTATGATTAAGTGACCTTCCTTACGGGAGCCCGTCCCTTTTCAGATTAAGTGACTTTCCTTATGGGAGTCTGTCCCTTTTCGAATTAAGCATTTCATAGAACTAATTCATCAAACCATTATATTTCAACCATCAAGAAAAAACTCCTTATTTTCCCAAGGATACAACAACATGAGGACCCACCAATTCACTTGCAATACCATAGGTGCTTTACATGATTTAGACACACATACATACATCATTTCATCATCATATAATCATTATAACATCATTCAACTTATAAGACATGCATTGGACCTTCAATTCCTCAAGTAACCCTAGCCGGACATTTTATCAAACACTTAGGGGTATAATGGGGGTAAAAGACCATGTAATTTAGAGATGAAATCACATAGAAAATCTATACTAAAACCATCAATCAACACCTTTCAACACCCCCAAGATATTCACATCAAAACTCCTCATCAAATCCAACATTATATATAAGATTTAGAGCTCAAAACATGCTAAAGCAATCTTATTTTCATGAACTAAAATCACTGTGCAGTAAATTTCTCAATATACAAGGCCCATATGTAAAATCAACTTTAATCATGAATTATTAGTAAAAAGGAGGCTTAGGCACCATGGGCAAAAGGACCCAAGGGTTCAAAACCACATACCTTAGCTTTGGAGAACCCTTGAAAGAGATTGAAGATTGAGACTTGAAGCTTGAATGAAATCCTTGAAGAAATCCTTCAGATTGGTCTTGAGTTTTGGGACTTGAATTTAGGGTAAAATATGAGTCTAAGTGTTTGAGAGGATATTGGGGAATGTTAAGGATGATATGAGGGTGAAATAAGGCTAAGTATATGTATTTTCAAATGTGGGAACCCTTAGGCACAAGACTTATAAGTCTTGGAACAAAAAAATTAAAAACAGGCACCAAAAACAATAGGGCGTGTCGTGGAGGCGACACGAAGACCCCACTAGAATCTTCATTTTCTGCACAAACAAGTTCTACAAAAATAGGCTTAAATCCTTCATCCGAACTCGGGATAAGGTGAAACCATGTGCAGTGAAAAGCTAATTCAAAGGGATTTAATTTTGTAGGTTGGGGGTCATCAGTTCTATGTGTTTTAAGAGATATGTCCCTTCAAATTTGACCCTCTTAAATAGCATTTTTTGTGATTTTTGGATTTTGATATGGTCACTCTAAAATTTGGGTTAGACCCATACAAAATGATATAAGGGTTGAAACTTAAGACTTGAAATCATAGATGGGACTTAATTTGCTATCTTAAGCTTGAATAGAGTGAAAAGTGCGGATACCGCTTCTTCATGTCCACTCTAGCTCCCCAAGTGACACTTTCGACATGTTGATTCCTCCAAAGAACCCTAACGGGAGCTACATCCTTGTTTCTCAACCTCTTCACTGTTTATCCAAAATCACCACTGGGACCTCCTCATAGGTTAAATTATCTTCCACCCACAACCTCTAAGGGCATTATAGCACTTGGATCACCAACACATCTCCTCAACCTAGACACATGGAAAATCGGATGAACCATATTCATATCCATAGGCAACTCCAATCCATAGGTAGCCTTACCAATTATCCTCAAAACTCTACAAGGACCCATAAATCTTGGGAACAATTTACCTTCCTTGCCAAATCAAACCACACCCTTCATGGGTAAACCCTTCAAGTAAACCCAATCACCATCCTTTAACTCAAGATCTCTTCTTCTCATATCATAATATGACTTTTGCCCACTGTGAGCCATCTTCAATCTTTTCCTTTATCAACCTCAACTTCTCCAAAGATTCAATAACCAAATCTGGTTCAATTAAAGCAATCTCACCCATCTCATCGAGGTACCTTCCCGTAGTCTCTATCTCTATCCATTCTCATGGAATCGAAAGGAATAGAGTAGGATGGTTCGTGAGCCTCTTTCAAGTCATCAACATTAGGCACACAAAATCTACCTTGGTACCTAAGGATACCATCTCCCCCATGGGAGAAAACCTCCACTTGACCATATTTTACCAAGGCCTTCAACTCTAACAAAGCGGGATCAAGATCTTGTTTTGCCTTTACCTCCTCAATCAAGGACGATTTAGAACCATCAACAACCACTGCACCACCATTATCAACTTCATCCAACCTAACCCCTAATCTAGCCAACCGGTGAACCTCTCTAGTCACCACTATGGCACCATCATCAACATAAGCTAGACTACCCATAGACACTCTACTTAGACCATCAGCCACCACATTAGCTTTGCCGGGATGATAATATACACTCATATCATAATCTTTAAGGAGCTCTAACCACCTTCTTTATCTCAAGTTAAGATCTTTTTGGGTGCACATGTTAGAGACTCTTGTGGTCGGTAAACACATCAACATGAACACCATACAAGTAGTGATACCAAATTTTCAAAGAAAATACCACGGCCACCAATTCAAGATCATGAGTAGGATAATTCTCTCATTCACCTTAAGTTTCCTAGAGGCATATGCTATCACCTTACCATTTTTCATCAAAACACACCTCAAACCAATTCTTAAGGCATCACAATATACCACGAACCCTTCCAACCCTTCTGATAGAGCCAAGATAGGAGCCTGGACAAGCATACCTTTCAAGGTTTGGAAACTCTTTTCATATTCATCCCTCCACACAAATTTCGCCTTTTTGGAGTCAACTTAGTCATAGGAGAAGAAATAAAAGAGAAACCATTTACAAACATCCGATAATAACCCGCCAAACCCAAGAAACTTCTAATATCTGATGGAGTCAAAGTCTAAAAAAATTTCTAATCACCTCCGTCTTCTTAGGATCCACCTTAATGCCATCACCTGACACTACATGCCCTAGAAAAGCAACCTCTTTCAACTAAAACTCACATTTTTCATATATAGCATACAACCTCTCCTCCCTCAAGATTTGCAACACCACCCTCAAGTGATTTACATGCTCCTCCTCACTATGGGAATAAATCATGATATCATCAATAAAAAAATCACCACAAACAAGTCAAGGTAGGTTTTAAAGACCCTATTCTTGAGATCTATAAATATATTCAGTGCATTAGTCAACCTAAAGGACATAAACATAAACTCCAAGTGCCCATGCCAAGTCTGAAAAGTTGTATTTGAATATCACACTCCCTCATTTTCACTTGGTGATACCCGGACCAAAGATGAATCTTAGAAAAGTGACTAGCCCCTTGAAGTTGATCCAAAAGGTCATCAATCCTTGGTAGAGGGTACTTACTCTTTATGGTGACTCTATTAAGTTGTCGGTAATCAATGCACATTCTAAGAGAACCATCTTTTTTCTTCACAAACAACACCGGTGCACCCAAAGATGACTTACAAGGCCTTAGGAAACCCTTTTCCAACAATTCCCTCAAGTGCTCCTTTAACTCCTTCAATATCACGGGGCCATACGGTAAGGGAGAATAGAAATGGGTTGAGTATCGGGAAGGGAGACTATACTAAAGTCTATTTCTCTTTTGGGAGGATCACTGGGAAGCTCATAGGAAAAGACATCAAGAAACTAATTAACAACCAGAACCGACTCAATTGGAAGGACTTTGGACTCAACATCCCTAACCCTCACAAGATGATAGAGACAACCCTTAAAAATCAACTTTTGGGCTTTAAGACAAGAAACGAATTTGACCTTGACCACCACATCATGACTTTTCTACTCAAGGACGGGCTCATTAGGGAATAAGAATTTAACCCTACGGGTTCTACAATCAATAAAAGTTTAATATGCATGCAACCAATTCATCCCAAGAATGACATCAAAATCCACCATATCTTATTCAACAAAATTATAATGTAAGACTTTATGCAATATGAATACGGGACAATTTCTATATACTTTTTTAACAACAATGGACTCACCAATAAGGGTAGACGCTTCATGAGGTTCACACACCAATTTGGAACTAACATGAAGCTTTTTGGCAACAAAAGGAGTAATAAAAGAAAGAGTGGCACTCAGGTCTATCAATGCCTACACATCAAAATCAAAAAACTTCAACATACCTGTGAAGCATCATGCCAAGTCTAGTGACCCATAGAGGGGTATGGTTGAGAATGTCGATGGTCATCCTCATAATCCATAGTAACCCATGGACAGTGTCTCGACTCATGATCCTTTGCACAACACTCAAAACACGCACTCAAACCGACCAAACCATCTCCCAGATGGTACTTTCCAACTTGTAGCACGGAGGAGAAGCTCGAACACCAATACCTATGCCTTTCCTTAGAGCATATGGGCAATCAACAATCTTGTGTTCCATCGTGCCGCACTGATAGCATGCGCTAGTATTCCTCCAACATATGCCACTATATTTTCTCCCATATTTTGGGCACCTAGAGTGAGTCATCCCACCATTGCCACCTTCAATTTGGGCCCTTCTTCTCCCTTCCTTTGAGGCCACCAGGCAATCTATTATCTTATGCCTGACACCGCCACATTTAAAATAACCCTTTAACTTTTGCCAAACACCTCTCTTGATGTTTCTTGCCACACCCTTGACAAGTGACAAAAGGGATCCTTTTCTTCTTGTACTTGGGAATGGGTAGACTAGTAGAAGATAAGACACCACCAACTCGAGCCCTCTTAGCCTCACTCTCCCTCCTCTTATCCCTTGAAGACTCAGGACCATCCACTTGTTGATTGAGTTGAGTGGTTACAACCGTGGCTAATATCCATAGATCATTATGAACCTCCGCATTTGACATATCACAGTTGGGAAGTTGACCCCCAAGTGAGAGATGGTCACCGTCTTGCCCACCATTCTGAGTAGCTTGAGGCATATTCTGAACACACAATGGTTAAGAATCAGGATTAAGTTTTATAGGGACTTAAATCTATCACGATATAGATCATGAAGAAGTGAAACATTTCCTAAAACACTTCATAGCCTCCCATTCATAGTTCTGGAGTGCTTCACAACCACGAATAAGAATCTAATCGATGAGGTGTATTGGTCCAAGGATCATTAACAACCTGATGCTCTAATACCAAGTTTGTCACGATACAAGCCTAGGACCTAGATGTGACATGGCAAATAGGAACCCGAAGGAATCAAACAAGCCTCTTAGCATATTAATCACATATCCTTAGTCTTGTGGAAGTAAAGTAAATAGTAACAATAGATATATAATATGGGAAATGGGGCTAACGAAAGTCTTTGAATATAAACCAAGTAGAAGAGTCAAGCTCATATCATAATAACATCATAAATATATAACATACACCTCTAAACTTGGAATGGAACAGGGTCAAAGACACTTTCCGGGCTCACCCTTGTAATGTCAAATATTCAACATAACGAAGTCTTATAAATAGCATGAGAAAGTAGATAGTGTCCACGAATTTGAGGACTTACCAAGCTTTTCTTCGAATAATCTCACTAGCCACGTGGAGGATGATCAAGAGGAACTCCAGTCCCTACATGGTAATATCATGTATGCATAAAGTATATGTTAGTACGTTTAAATGTAATAAGTATGTAGGAATGCAAATGCAACAAAACATAAGCCAAAATAGTCAAAATGTATAGTAATAGGCAATAGATAAGCATAATCTCAATATGGCATGCATAATAAATGCTTAAAGTAAGACATGTTTATAAATCATTCAACTTCCATAGAACATGATATATATATATATGGAAAGAGACCTTAACCGACAAAGAATAAGACCAAGGGAGCTACAACTTGGAATCCCGATGATTACCCCTTATTGCTAAAGAGGTGGTTCACTAGCCAAGGTAAACCATACGGGAACCCGAAGGAACCCCAAACAAACCTCTTAACTTATCATTATGCATCACTAGTACCGGAAGCATATAAAAGATATAAGAGTAGGCAAAGGGGCTAAGGAGAAAGCTTGTATAACATCATAGTCAAGAGACAAAGAGTCAGAGCTTATATCATAGATATATAACATGTCCAACAAATACCTCTAATACTTAGATAAGCATGGGGGCAAGACAAACCAACTGGTTCAGCCTCATAGTAAAAAGAGATAATAAAGAAGAATGTCTCAATATATGATAATAGCAACATAGACTATGGTCCCTGAAGTAGAGGACTCACCAACTAACTTGAGTAGTACTGAACTAGCCATGTGGAGGAGGAGGATGATCAAGTTGGGCATTGGTTCTTACATGGCGATATCAGAGTATGTGTTAGTACGTTTGAATGTACTAAGTATGTAGGATGCAATGCAATAAGAAAAAGGCATAATAATCAAAATGCATAACAATAGGCAATAGGTATAATATAACAATGTGGCATGTATGGTCAATGCATAAGTAAAATATGCTTAAGGAACACATACTCATATAGGATATCATATGTGTAAAAGAGACCAATCTAGTTTTTCAAAGTACAAACCCCTTGGTAGGTTGGTGATGATGTCACCCCATCACTTCAGTGGTGACGTACAAACCCTTCACTAGGTTGGTCATGATGCCACCCTATCACCCCAGTGGAGAAGTACAAACTGTTCACTGGGTTGATGAGTACAAACCCCTATCTAGGTTAGTGGTGATGTCACCCCATAATCCCGGTGGAGAAGTACAAACCCTTTACTAGGTTGATAAGTACAACCCCACATCTAGGTTATTCGGGCTCTTAGTCCCCTGGATTGGGCATGGTCTAATGCAACACTTTATATAGAATATAACATATACATAAGTTCATATCATCATCATACCATCTTTCATATTATATCTCATTCTTTGGACCTTCAATTCATCAAGAAATCACATCCGGATATTTTATCAAACACTTAAAAGGGTGTCTAGTGCTAGTGTAAAACAATGCAATTCAAGAGTGAAATCATGCAAGATAATCTATTGTAAAACAATCAATCCAATCCTTTCAACACCCTCAAGAAATATAATCAAAACTCCTCCTCAAATCTTACAATAGATCCAAGATTTATAGCTCAAAACATAGCAAAACAGTCATAATTTCACATAGCTTTGACATAGTATGCAGTGAATTTCATAATATGCAAGACCTATTTGTAAATCAACTTTAAATCATGCAATTTGAGTGAAAGGAGGCTTGGGTATCATGGTTGAAAGGAACCCATGAAAGAAACCTACATAGCTTGGCTTGGAAATGAGCTTGGTGAAGATTGGAGATGAAGACTTGAAGCTTGAAGAAGAATCTTCAAGGAAATCCTTAGTTCCGAATAAGGGTTTGAGACTTGACTTTGGGAGTGAAAAATAAGTCTAAGTGTTGGAGTGATTATTCAGAAATGTATAGGGTGATATGAGGGTGAAATACGGCTTAAATATAGGAAAAAACATGTTTGGGAACACTTAGGCCCAAGACTTAAAAGTCTTGGACCGCACAGAAAATCACTGGACAGAAAAGTACACCTCTTCGCTTCACGGAGAGAATGTGGAGTCAACTTCTCTTCATCTATGCGCCCTTGGCACGTAACGCCAGGGGCACGGAATGCTCACTGGAATTTGTCACTTGAAAAATCATAATTGCTAATCTTTTACTCTTAAATAGGGGTTAAACCCTTCTCCCCCTAATTTTGACCCCCTGAACAAGAATATGATGTAGACTTTTTGATATCATGCACGGATTTTGAGATATATGGAATATAAAATTCTAAGCATTCCGAGGCATATTTTTGGGCACTTTTTGGGGTCGCTAAAGTAACCCCACTTATAGGAACCTGTCCAATTTCGAGGTGGATTTCATGATAAAGTGCACTAAGTGGATCCACTAGCATAGCAAGGGTATAAAATCATCCTATGTTGGCACATAGCTTGAGGAAAAGAATATGGACCCTCGAAGATAGTCCATGCCGATATCCAATACATCAGTGCTAAGTCTAATCCCACGGAATACTTGAAATAATCATAACTTTAATAATTTATAATAAACATAGAATCATGATATGAGTAGCTCTTAAACTTGCTTGACCTCTAATAGTGAGCCTAACTTGAAACATGAGAATACATCATAATCATACATGAACCCTTACTTTAACATAAATGTCTCACAAGAGGTAAAACCTTAAAAAGAGGGATTAGCTTGATACTTTCATAATCATAGCTAATTTCATGAACTCATAACATACTTCATAACCCATATTCATCATGAAGTCACTTGACTTGTAAAACATGTGAATAACTTGAGAATTCTTGACTTGAAATTTCATCGAACACTTGGAGTATAGATCATGAAATAGTCAAATCAATGCATCTTAAAGTCATGCAAATAATCCCACCAACATCATGGTAAAACTCCATCATGGGTAACTTGTAAATCGGGTCAAAACTTCACAATAGTTCATAGATTTCATAGCTTGAATCATATATTGTCTCAATAGACAAAGATTTACTCATAGTATAAGCTCAAAATAGATATTCATGCATAATAACAATATTTGGCAAAATGCCAACATATTTCATGCTCAATTTCATAATAATAGATACCCATAAGAAATACAACTTGAAATCATGAAATACACATAAAATAGGAAGATCGAACTCCATAGGTGAAAGGACCCAATGGATGAAACCCACATACCTTAAACTTGGGTTTTCTTGATGTAAATTTGAAGGAGAATTGAAGCTTGAATTGAGTTCTTGAGATCTGGAATTAAGTTTGAGACACCTGATTTTGGATGGAAATTTTGATAAAATGGTTGAGAGGTTTTAGAGAGGGTTTTTGAGTGATATGGAGTTGAAAAATAGCTAAGTATGGGATATTTCACATGTAAATAGGCATCGAGCCATGACTCCAATGCCTTTAGGCCGAAACAGGAAATTAAAGAAGTGCTAACACTGCTCTGCAATAGGTTTATGTCATGGAGCCATCGCGAACCCCTACTAGTTTGCGAAAAATTGGCAAAAATTATTTTTCTCTATGAGTCTTCTAAAATCCAAGTTATACCCATTCCCTACTCAATTTTGTCCCTTGATCAAGAATATGTAGTCAAATTTTTTATATAACACATGAATTTTGAGATATATAGAAATTACGATTTTGGGCATTTTCGAAGCACACTTTGGGGCGTTTCATACGTATTCCCTTATGTTCAACCCTAGCCTTGGTAATTTCTATTTCTTGAAAACAATTGATTTATCCTTAAAAAAGTGGTGTAACTTAGGCAAAAATCAAGATTTTGGTGTCATTTCTAGGGAATACAGCTAGACTTGGTTAATTCATAGTATTTAGGTATTAATCCTTATTTCTCACATTCTACGTTTTTGGTTGTTTTTGTTTCTTTGTAGGGTGTGAGAGTAGTGTATGCCCAACACATGAAGTCGAGGTAGACCCTTGGCTCTGTTTGACTAAGAGATCCATAGAACATTGAGGAGAATGGCCCAAGATAACGCCAACAACGTGGCTAATGTACCTCTGAACAGGAATGAGAATGAGAATGAGAACATTGATCATGAGAATCCACCTCCTCTTAAGGACATAGCTCCACAGTCTCAGGATTTTAATGCCAATGCTTATCAGTGGAATCAATACAGGCTAAATTCTATGGCTATGGAGGTGACTGGAGCTATTATGTTGCCACCACTACCAACTGGCACAAAGTTCAGAGTCTCAAGTGGGATGCTTTAGATGCTGCAGAACCGTGGGCTTTTTGTGGTCTTACCATCAGAGGATCCTTATAGTCATCTGCACAATGTTGCATTCATCTGAAAGAGTGTGATGGGAACACAGAATCTGTCTATGGATACTGTGGGAGTTCGCATCTTCCCATTGTCTCTTATAGGCAATGCAGCACTATGGCGATCTAAGCTTCCTTTGAGTTCGATCACCAATTAGGATGAATTGCAAAAGTCCTTTTTAGAGAGGTACTTCCCTAGATCGAAGAAACTCAAGTTGAAATACCATATCAATAACTTTGAGCAACTTTCTAGTTACTCGATCAGTACTACATGGGAGCGATTTACTAAGTGCTTGAGGAGTGTCTCGGAACACGATATCGTTATGACGCCTTAGTGGAGATCTTCTACCATGCCCTTGATGAAAATATTCAAGCTACTGCTGATAGTATTTTGGGGGGCATGTTCTTAGATCAACCATTCACAAGGATCGCAGAAAAAATGGAGAGAGTGGTCAAGACTAATCATTCATGGGGGCAAAGAGACAGAGTGTCTACCAAAAGTTCATTCATTATTAGTATCGCTTTGGAGAAAGCTAAGATAAATGAAGAAATTATGCAAGAGCTTGCCGAATCAGCACAGGCATGGAGATGACGGTGAAGCAAAATCTGGAGCAAGTCAATGCAGTGGTTCATCATCCTCCACGTGCACCCAGGTATAATGAACCTTATTATGAGGACACTTGTTTTATTATTGATCAGGCAGGAAGTTTTCGGACACCAACGTCAAGGAAACCAAGGTTGGAACTTCAATAGAGATAAAACTTACAGGGACAACCACGGAGGATCTTAGGCCATTGATGCTTAAAACTTGGAATTTTGTGTATTTTCAATGCGATGATAGTTCGTTTTACATGTTTTTTTGTTATATTTGCGGTATTCTAGGGTTGCCTTTGATTTTGGGAAGAAAGTATAGAAGTTGTTGATTTTGATGTAGTACGAGACCTTTTACGGGCCGGAGTTCAATTTATAGGCCATGAAGTAGGTTTTGTAGATAATTTCAGTAATGGGCTATTTTTCTGAAGTTGGTTCTATGAACATGCAGATAGGCTATTGATTGATTTAAGAGTCGTAGAACATGATGCCCTAAGGATCAAAGATGAGGAACTTTCTGAAGATTTATCAGATGAAACCCCCCCTATGAGTTGTAAACCACTTTACGGGTCGTAAACCATGTTACGGGTCATAGAGGGGTATTATAGACTTGAAGTCTAGTTTTCCAGTCACACTGTATGAGACGCCAATCACGAGTTGTGGAATGCAATACAGTCCATAAGCCTGATCATGGGGCATGCCAACCCAGCTATCCTAATGTGTTTAGAAGTATTTTAAATATTATAAATAGGTTTTTAACTTATTTTTCATGAAGTTTTACGCATAGTGCACAGAGAGCTCGACAATTAGAGAGACAAAATAGTGAGATAACATTGGAGTGTATTGAGAAACATTTGTACTTTTATTTGATCTTTAATCTTGTGATTCTCTTTGAAGTTGTATTTGCTTGTTTTTAATTCAGTTGTGTAAGTTCTCTATTATGCTATTCCAATTCATATGTTTGCATCTATACTAATCATGAGTAGCTAAATCCTAGGGTTGTGGGAACCATGAAAAACTAACAAAGTAAAATTAGATAATTCATAATTCCTTGAAAATGTGCATACATGTTTCACGGCCCAAGCCTAGGGCCTAGACGTGACACGGCAAATGGGAACCCGAAAAGACCCCAAACAAGCCTCTCAGCATATCATTTTACATATCCTTGGTTGTGGAAGCAATTAAACCACAACAAGAGAGTAAAATACGGATAAAGGACTAAGGGAAGTTTAAGACAACCATAAACAACCAAGAGTCAAGAACATAGAATAATTACATCATCTGTCCAACAACACCTATAAACATAGACTTGAGCAGGGGCCAAGACACTTCCCAGGCTTACCCTCAAAGTATCAAGAGTTCAAGATAAAGAAGTAATATAAGCAACATGGCATAGCTAGTGTCGCCGAACTTGAGGACTCACCAAAGCTTATCTTCAAGATATCACAACTAGCCACAGGGAGGATGATCGTGAGAAGCTCCGAAACCTACATGGTAACACGATGTAGGCATAGAGTATGTGCGTTTGGATGTACTAAGTATGTATAATGCAATGCAACAAGAGGTAGGCAACATAGTCAAAATGCATAATCATAAGCAATGAATAAGTGTATTAATAATATGGCATGCATGATCAATGCTTGAAGTAAAACATGCTTATATAGAACATATTACATGTGTAGGAAGAGACAATTATCATAGACCAAGCAAGCTAGTACCTGAATCTAACGCCTACCACCCCCTTGGGAGGTGATTGAGGTATCTACCCCTCAATTAGTAGTACGGGCTTACCACCCCCCCGACAAGGCGATTGAGGTATCTACCCTTCAACATGGTAGAATGGGCTTACCAACCCCTAAGAAAGTGATGAGGTATCTACCCCCCAACATAGTAGTACGGGCTTAACACCCCCCGACAAGGTGATTGAGGCTTAACACCCCCTCAAACAAGGTGATTGGGCTTAGCATGCCCCCCTAACAAGGTGTGGTCAAATTGCAACATCATATATACTTTTCATAAATTCAACACCTATAAACACTCCTTTCATCATCATAAAGTCATTTCACTCATAGGTCATGCAATAGATCATTAATAGCTCAAGAATTCATAACCGGATATTTTATCAAACACTTGGCGGGTGTGTAATACTAGTTCAAAATCATGCAATTCAAGAGTGAAATCATATGAGAAAACTTAATGTAAATCAACGTACCAACAGTTGGTAACACCCTCATACAAGATATATTGAATCCCCTCATCAAATCACATAATAAATCATAGATTCATAGCTCAAAATATGCTTAAACAATCAAAATTTTTATAAAACCCCAACATAATTCACAGTCAAATTCATAATAACAAGCACCCATAGATAAATCAACTTTAAAACATGTAATTTACATAAAAAGGAAGATTAGGCACCATGGGTGAAAGAGCCCAATGGTTGAAACCCATATACCTCAAACTTGGGGATTTACTAGATAAAGATTGGAATGAGAACTTGAAGCTTGAAGAAATTTCTTGAGATTCAAAATGATATTTGAATTTGGATGAAATACTTGGCTAAGTATTAGAGAGGGTTTTAGAGAATGACTTGAATGATATGGGATTGAAAAATGACTAAGTATAGGTATTTTTACGCATAGGAAGGCTTAGGCCCAAGGCCCCAAAGCCTTGGACCGAAATGAAATAAACAGGTTACAAATGGACTGGTCCACGTCACGGAACCATCGCGCAATCTTACTGTTTTGTGCAAACTTTGAAAAATTAAATATTCCTACGGTTTCTCTAAAGTCAATATTATAGCCATTCCCCACTCAATTTTGCTTCCTAATCAAGAATTTGAAGTCAGATTTTCGATATCATGCATGAATTTTGATATATGAGAAAATTACTAATATGGGCATTTCCGAGGCACATCTTCGGGTACTTTTGGAGTGCTTCAATATCTCCCCCTTGGGAACATTTGTCTCCAAACATCAAAGAAATATATGCAAAAGAAGTAATCAATATGATTTCATCCCAACATACGAATGCAACAGATACAATAAAACATCATTTCAAAAATCTTAGCACAAGTGTCAACATCACCATAAACTTGCCAACATAAACATGCATGCAAATGACATAAGGGCTAAAACTTAAGAGTTGAAATCAATAGGGGACTGAAACTAGTACCTTAGGCTTGAGTAGAATGGAAGAGATAGGGATATCACTTTTTCATGTCCGCATCAGCTTCTCATGTGGCACTTTCAACTGTTGGTTCCTCCAAAGGACCTTAACGGAAGCTACATCCTTGTTCCTCAACCTCTTCACTTGTCAATCCAAGATTTCTACTAGAACCTCTTCATAAGTCAAGTTTTCTTCAACAACACCCACAGTATCTAAAGGCACAATAGCACTTAGATCACCCACACACTTCCTCAACATAGACACATGGAAGACCCAATGAACCATATTCATATCAATGGAAACTCCAACTCATAGGCCAACTTACCAATCCTCCTTAATGCTCTATAAGGACCCACAAATCTTGGACTCAATTTATCCTTCTTACCAAAATGAACCACACCCTTCATGGGTGAGACCTTCAAATCAATCATCAACCTTAAATTCAAGATCCCTTCTCCTCACTTTCGCATAGGGCTTTTATCTACTTTAGTTGTTTTTAATCTTTTTCTTATCAACCTCACCTTATCCATGGCCTCCACAACTAAATCTGAGCCTAACAAAACCATCTTCCTACCTTAAACCATCCTACCAGGGACCTACAATATCTACCATAAAGAGCCTCAAAAGGAGCCATACCAATGCTTGAATGATAACTATTATTGTAAGCAAACTCAATGAGTGGAAAGTGCTCATCCCAACTACCTTTAAATTCTAAAACACAAGCTCTAAGCATATCCTCCAAAGTTTGGATAGTTCTCTCAGCTTAGCTATCCGTTTGAGAGTGAAAGCTCGTACTAAGCTATACCTTGGCACTAAGACCTCTTTGGAAAGACCTCCGAAAGTGAGAAGTGAATTGAGCACCATGATCTGATATGATAGAAAAAGGCACCCGATGCAATCTAACCTACTTATGAATGTACAATCTAGCATAATCTTTAACATTATAAGTGGTCTTAACCTGTAGGAAATGAGCTGACTTTGTCATTCTATCAACCACAAGCCAAATAGAATCAAAATATTTTCTAGTCTTAGGCAACCCGACCACAAAATCCATGTTAATTTCCTCCAACTTCCAAGTAGGGATCTCTATATCTTGGGCCAGCCCACCGGCCTTCGATGCTCAGCTTTAACTTGTTCACAATAATGACAAATGGATACAAACGCAGCTATGTCTCTCTACATACCACCCCACTATAACATTCCCCTCAAATCTCTATAAATCTTTGTAGAACCAGGGTGAATAGAATAGGAAGAATTATGAACCTCATCTAAAATCTTCTTTCTCTAGTCATCAACACTAGGCATACACAATCTACCTTAGTACCTAAGGGAACCATCTCCCGCTTTGGGAGGAAACCTCCACCTTGCCATCTCTTACCAAAGCCTTCAATAGGTGGGGTCAAGATCTTGCTTTGCTTTCATCTCTTCAATCAATGAAGATTTAGAACCATCAACAACTACTACACCACCATTGTCAACCTACTCCAACCTAACTCCCAATCTAGCGAACCGATAAACCTCTCTAGCCACTTTTTTGCCCCCACCATCAACATGTGCTAGACTACCCATAAACACCCTACTTAGAGAATCGGCCATTACATTGGCCTTACGGGGGTGATAATGCCACCCATATCATAATTTTTGAGGAGCTCTAACCACCTTCTTTGTCTCAAATTGAGATCTTGTTGGGTGAACACATATTGGAGACTCTTATGGTCAGTAACCACATCAACATGAACTCCATACAAGTGATGACGCCAAATTTTCAAAGCAAATACCACGACAGCCAAATCAAGATCATGGGTAGGATAATTCTTTTCATGCACCTTAAGTTGTCTAGAGGCATAAGCTATCACCTTACCATTCTGCATCAAAACACAACCCTAACCAATTCTTGAGGCATCACAGCACAAAACAAACCCTTCCAACCCTTCCGGTAGAGACAAGATAGGAGTGGAGACAAGCTTACCTTTCAAAGTTTTGAAACTCCTTTTGCACTCATCGGTCCACATAAATTTTGCCCTCTTTTGGGTCAACTTAGTCATGGGAGAAGTAATAGAAGAGAACCCATTAACAAACCTCCTATAGTAACCTGCTCAACCCAAGAAACTTCTAATGTCCGATGGAGTCAAAGGTCTAGGACAATTTCTAATTACTTCTATCTTTTTAGTATCCACCTTGATACCATCACCTGACACTACATGACTTAGAAAGGCAACCTCTTTCAACCAAAACTCACATTTTTCATATTTGGCATACAACTTCTCTTCCCTCAAGATTTACAACACCACCCTCAAGTGATCCACTTGCTCCTCCTTACTACGAAAGTAGATCAAGATATCATCAATAAATACCACAATAAATAAATCAAGGTAGGGTTTAAAGACCCTATTCATAGATCCATGAATATAGTTGGTGTTTTGGTCAACCCGAAGGACATAACCACAAACTCATACTACCCATACCTAGTCCAGAAGGTCATCTTAGGAATGTGACACTCCCTCACTTTCACTTGGTAATACCCGGACCGAAGATCAATCTTATAGAAGTGACTAGCCCCTTGAAGTGGGTCAAAAAGATTATCAATCCTTGGTAGAGGGTACTTATTCTTTATGGTGACCCTATTAAGTTGTCGATAGTCAATGCACATTCGAAGAGTACCATCCTTCTTCTTCACAAACAACACTGATGCACCCCAAGGTGATTGGCTACGCCTAATAAAACCCTTCTCTAACAAAACCCTCAATTGCTCTTTTAACTCTTTTAACTCCATGGGGGCCATACGGTAAGGGGGAATAAAAATGGGTTGAGTATCAGAAAGGAAGTCTATACCAAAGTTTATTTCCCTTTCGAGAGGAACAACGAGAAGCTCTTAAGGAAAGGCATAAAGGAACTCATTAACCACTAGAATCGACTCTATAGGAAGGACTTTGGACTCAACATCTCTAACCCTCATAAGGTGATAAAGACACCACTTAGAAATAAACTTTTGGGCTTTAATGCAAGAAATGAATCTACCCTTGACCACCACATCATGACTTTCCCACTCAGGATGGGTTCATTAGAGAAATGGAATTTGACCCTATGGGTTCTATAATCAATAAAGGCATAATATGCATACAATCAATCCATCCCAAAAATGATATCAAAATCACAAAGTAATATTTTAAGCAAAATGAACATTAGGACAATTTCTATTGACTCTTCTAACAACAATGGATGCGCCAACGGGAGTAGACACTTCATATGGCTCACACAATAATTTGGGTTTAACATGAAGCTTTTTGGCAAGAAAAGGTGTAATAAATGAAAGAGTCGCATTCGGGTCTATCAATGCATACAAATCAAAATCAAATACTTTTAACATACCGGTGATGACATCGGGCACCTCATTTACTCCTTGTCTCCCTTGAAGAGCATAGAATAAATTGTGCCTTGGGGCACCACCTTGTTGACCTCCCCTTCCTCTAGGACCTACATTTGCACCTTGGCCTTGTGGACGGCCATCTCTACCCTTGTTTTAATTACAAGGACAATCAAACACCATATGCCCCACTTCCCCACAAACATAACAAGCATTGATGTTCCTCAAACGTGGGTCAATATGGCCTCTACCACACCTTGGGCACATAGGGTTAGGCACTACACCACCACCACCTTGGAATCTTTGATTATATTAACAACCCTTCTATTAGGAGCATTTGAAGAACTTTGGCCTTGATGAAACCGGCCACCCTTGGGATTTTGGAATCCACCTTAAAAACAAGTTCTCTTGGCCTCACCCATTCTTCTCTTTCTCAACTTTTCCCCCATTAATTGTTCGGCATAAGTCATGAGGTAGGAAAAGTCCATATCACCTATCAACATGGCGGAATGGCATTCTTCATTTACCAAGTCAAACACACCCATCATAAATTTGTTCATCCTAGACCTAGGCTCGGCCACCAATTGTGCAGCATATTTGGAGAGTTGATTGAACTTGAGGGTATACTCCCTCACACTCATCGACCCTTACATTAAATTCATAAATTCCATCATTTTGGCCTATAGGGAAAAATCAGTTAAGAAATGCTACCTTAAACTCCTCCCAAAGAATAGCATCGTTGTTCTCCTTCTCCACCTTCCATTAAGTAAACCATATTTGGGCCACCCCTTTTAGTTGGTAGGCCGCCAACTCTGCTTTCCCCTCCGATCTAACACCCATAATAGACAACATTTTTTACACCTCATTAATAAATTATTAAGAATCCTCATCCACTTTAGACCCATGGAACTCCAGTGGGTTCATTCTTGTGAAATTCCTTACCCTAGAAACCGGAGAAGGAGCATGAGCATCTTGGGCTCCTTAGTTGATTTGATTAGTCATGGCATGGGCTAGTATGGTAATAGCATCCTAGAACTGTTCATGGGCCAGTTGCTCCTCGGGTAAAAGAGCTCTCCTTAGTCATCCTCTTGGAATAGGTATGATGTAGAATAGCAAAGAACATTCGTAAGGGGAAAGCCTTACCTTAACTTCTATAGCATGATATAGACCATCAAGAAGGGAAACATTTCCTAAAATGCCTCATAGCCTCTTACTCATAGTTGTGGTGCACTTCACAACCATGAATAATACTCTAAATGATGTGATATGTTGGATTTTACGGACCATTAACAACCTAGTACTCTGATACCATGTTTTTCACGACCCAAGCCTAGGGCCTAGACGTGTTTATGCTAGGAGATATGACCATTTAAAGTTGACCCTTCTATTGGTTCTTGTGAAAACCTTAGCCAATGGAATTTCATTGAACTTGGCTTGATGAATGTGGCCCATGATGACCCTAAAATAAATAAATAAGCTTGGGTTGAAGTCTTGCAAGTGAAACCTAGCTTGACCTCGAAGGTTCGTTTTCGAGCTCACAACTTGTGGGGTATTACAAAGATGGAAGCGGGGAGGAATTGGCCTAGACCATTGACTCCTATGGACATTAGGAATTTCTTATGTATATCTAGGTACTATAGAAGATTTTTTGAAGGGTTCTCCTCCATCTCATCGCCATTGACTAGGTTGACTCAGAAAAATGTGAAGTTTGTGTGAACGGATGAGTGTGAGAAGAACTTTCAAACCTTGAAAGATCGGTTAACTGTGGCTCCCATCTTGACCTTGCCAGAGGGTACCGATGGGTTTGTTTTTTATTGTGATGCCTCAAGAATTTATTTACTTTGTGGGTTGACATCACGCCCCAGAGTCCCGTTAGGGCGGATTGGCACTCATTGCCTATAAGGCTCGGGAGAACCAACCTATATCTATGCGCTTGTATACATATTATAAGGAAATTTCTATGTCTGGTATACTTCTAGGGAGATAAATGGTAATAACAAGATAAAAGGAGATGTGAACGACTAGGCCGTTGGGGCCACAGTGTCTAAAGTATGAGACATGACCACACTTTAATTTACATATTCTACAAAGCCTCTAGTCAAGAATAGTATCCTAAATGTTTGGGATAGGCCCCATCTAAATTAACTGTATAATGCAAACATATAAGCTATTAATACACACAAAGCTCCGAAACAACCTGGAGCTTGGTAACAGTAGTTGAATGTCCTGAACTCTACTGGGGAGATCTACTAGCGCCTGCACCTGCAGCATGAAATGCAGGTCCCCCGCAAGGGATTTAGTACGGGATAATATACTGAATGTGTAAGGTAGCAAATGTGGGGTGTTACAGTTCATGTAAAATGGTAAGGTGATTGCCTGTGCTTCAAGGAAATTAGAGGTATATGAGAAAAATTATCCAACACATGATCTTGAACTAGCGGTTGTAGTATATGCATTGAAAATTTGGTGTCACTATCTAAATAGGGTAGATTTCGATGTATTCACCGATCATAAGAGACTCTAACATGTGTTTACACAAAGGGACATCACTTGAGGCAAAGGAAATGGTTGGAACTTCTCAAAAATTATGACATCGATGTGAAATATCACCTGGGTAAGGCTAATATGGTAGCAAATGCAATTAGTAAAGTTTCTATAGGTAGTGTACCACCTTGAGGATGATGGGAAAAGGAAGTTGGAAAAGGAAGTCCATAGGTTGGCTAAAATGGGCGTAAAGTTCAATGATGCCATCAATTGTAGTATAATAGTATTAAATAACTCTGATTCATCATTAACAGAGGATGTCAAGTCTAAGAAAAACCTTGACCCTACCTTGGTTAAATTGAAGGCCTTGGTGAATGAAGGAAAGATAGAGGTCTTTTCACAATGAGGAGATGGAGCACTTTGTAATGAAGGAAGATTATATGTACTGTATGTCAATGGATTGAGAAGTTTGATAGTGCAAGAAGTTTGAAAATCCTCCTATTTCATTCACCTTGGTTCAACTAAAACAGAAAGAGACTTGAGGGAAGTATATTGGTGGAATGGAATGAAGAAGGATATTGCTAAATTTGTGGTTGAGTGCTCCAATTATCGACAAGTTAAGGTTGAACACCAAAGGCCGGGTGGGTTGACTCAAGATATTGATATCCGCACTTGGAAGTGGGAAGAAATCACTATGGACTTCATAATTGGGTTTCCTAAGACCAAGAGACATTTTGACTCTATATGGGTGATAGTGGACAGCATGACGAAGTCGCTACATTTTTTACCAATAAAGACAACTTTAAGTGTTGAAGATTATGTTAAGCTATATATCCAAGAGTTGGTGAGGTTGCATAGGATTCTATTTTCCATCATATCGGATCAAGGGACTCAAGTCACCTCTCACTTTTGGAGGTCATTCCAAAGAGGTCTTGGTACCAAAGTAAAGTTAAGCATTGCCTTCCATCCTCAAATAGATGGTCAAGCTGAAAGAACAATTCAAACATTGGACGATATTTTGAGGGATTATGTGTTAGAATTTAAATGAATTTGGGATGATCATATACCTCTCATTGAGTAACCTACGATAATAGTTTCCACTCAAGCATTGAGATGGCGCTATTTGAGGTTGGATGGTTTGAAGATGGTTAGAAAGCCTTGATATGGCTGAATTTGGTTATGGATGACATGAAAAAAAGTGAGACTCATAAGAGAAAGATTGAATACAACTCAAAGTTGACAAAAGACCTACTTTAATATGAGAAGAAGGGACCTTGAGATTAATGTTAGTGAATGGGTCTACTTGAAAGTGTCTCCCATGAAGGGTGTGGTCTGATTTGGAAAGAAAGGGAAGTTGACCCTTAGGTCTATAGGGCCTTATATAATTATGAGAAGGGTTGGCAAGGTAGCATATAAGTTAGAATTTCCAGTAGAAATGAATATGATTCATCTGGTATTCCATGTGGTAATGTTGAGGAAAGTCATGGGGCATCCAAACTCTATACTTTCATTGGAGGATGTGAATGAAAGATAATTTGACTTATGAGAAGCTTTCGGTTGAAATCCTAGACTGACAAGTAAAAAGGTTGAGAAACAAAGAAGCTACGTCCGTTAAGGTACTTTGGAGGAACCAACAAGTCGAAAGTGCAACTTGGGAAGAGGAAGAGGACATGATAAATTGATATCCTTATCTTTTCTACTCTACTCAAGCCTAAGGTTATGATATAATCATGCCTAAGGTGTCAAGTCATGTATTTCAGCCCTTTTGTGTCATGTTGCATGCATGCATACTCATAGTAACATGTTTTAGTGATATTTGATTCATAAGTTTGGAGTTTTCATAAAAATGATGTTTAAATGGGATCAAGGCATTCATATTAAGCTAAAAGTTAGTTTAGTTACTACTCTCAAGCATATTTTCATCATATTAGGGGATGAATGTTCCCAAAGGAGAGAAATTATACCACCTCCCAAAGCAATTTGGAATGTCCTTATAATAGATTCCTTGAATAATGCATTTTTTGTACATTTTTTGGCAAATCCAAGTCTTTATTCTAATTCAAGAGGAAAACTTGTGTGGGAAAATGGTCTCCTTCAATTTTTAAGACAACCGTATCGAAAAATAATTTTTCGCATGTTTTTGCAGTTTCCAGAAAGGTTGATGACCTCTTCATATTACAGAGAGGTTTTATGTTAGTACAAAAGTGACCTAAACACATTCATAGGTCAAAATAGGAGAAAATTAAAATTCCCACAAAATGACCTATGTGGTAGCCACTACGCAACGCGCCTGTGCTTTGTCGTAGTTCAAATTTTTCCAACAATTTTCAGAATTAAGTGAGGGCAATTGGGACATATCCCAAAACCCTTATAGATGGGAATCCTTGAAGATTTACTCATTTTTAGCCCTATTCCTCTCGTAAACACTCCTAAATTCCTCTCAAAACCTCTCTAACATTCCTCTTCCAAGTTCACCCAAATTTCTAAGGTTCAAGCTTCTTCCATTAAAGGTCAAGCCTCAAGGTGATTCCCCAAGTTTCTTCAAGTCTTCTCCATCAATCTCAAGACCTTAAGGTATGTGGGTTTGTTCATCCATGGGTTCTTCCACCCTGGAGCCTCAAAACCCTTTTCACCCAATTTTTTAAAATTTAAGCTTGATTTCTTATGGGTACTTCTTATTACTCTTATTATGCATGATTTATGTTGGGACTTATCATCTATTCAATCAAAATGCATGAACTCCTTTCAAGGGTTTATTTTTATGAACTATTTTATGACATCCAAGTTATGTATGTTATGATACCATGAAGTGCTATGTAGTTGATCATTTTACAAGACAAATTTCATGTTCCCATACCTATGTTTTGAAAGAGGATATTAATGATTGTGGTGGGTTATTTTGAGAATAATTTTAATTTATCAGTTTAACTACTTTTATGCATAGTCCTCTTGAGTTGCATAATTTAAAGCTTACATTCTTAAACCTACCAAAGTTTCATATTAATCTCACCAAAGAAGTTTGATTCTAAATGATGAGGATTTCAACTGTATGTTATGAAAGTTTATGAAGTATTAATGAATACCACTTTGAATATATAAGTTGGTGATAAGGATTCTCACCAAAAGAATGGATTCTCTTGTAATAAGGAAAATTCTCACTTGATGGATAATAAGGTTTATGAGCTACTCCTAGTACAATGATGCTATGTTTACAATATTATGAATGAATATGATTATGCATATGTTTCTAATGTATTCTGTGCGAATGACTTAGCATCGAATGAGGCATGGAGGTGGGGTTCGGTAAGAGAATCCTAGTAGCAGCCACATATTTCATTAACTATGTGCTACAATAAAAGCCTTTGAAGGCTAGGCTAGTGGATCCACATAGGCCATTCTATTAACTAAAGATGGATGCTTAAGTTGACGGAGTTTCACCCGACAAGTGGTCTCCCCATGGCAACGTAGGGGGTTATATTTGATTCTCTATAGTAGCTTGCATGATCTTATATATTGGTTAGGGGCTCCTCCCATATATGTATGCTATACCATGAATTATGTTTTACCTTCCATGCATGTTTTCATTATGGAATTTTTCACTCATGTCATATTGAGCTTATTACCTTTGTATATGACTATGCATCTTGTCTATTGCGGCCTATGATTTCTTCTTGCATCGTATCATACATACTAGAGCATTGAAAGTACTAATGCATACTTTTGTCCACAAATCTAACCATGTAAGGAACAAAGCACTTCTCCATCCACCTCCTCATGGTTAGTTCAACGTGAGAAGATATTTGCTTGTGCTGAGTCATCTAGTTCGAGGGCAATATCCATTTTCCACCTTTCGTACTCATGTTAAGACAATGCTATTTTTACTTATTATATTAAGGATGACCCTAGCATATGTCTTGGCCCTCGTCCCACCCTTGACTAGAGGTATTATTTGATACTCATGCTATGTATGTATCATGGGATATTTACGCTTATATGTAGACTTATCCCTTAGTCCCTCTCCCACCAACATTTCAAACTTGTTTTGCTTTTTCAACTCATACTAAGGCATTTTTTCCTCTTTTTCTCTCACCCGGTACATCCCCAATGAAGTATGTCCTATGACATGCTATGAGGCTTATTTGGGAACGCCCCCGAAATGGAGGACTCAACAACAAGCTTGTAGGATAATCAAACTAGACATGTGGGACATCAGGCACCTCATCTACCCCTTGTCTCCCTTGAAGAGCATAGAACCTAGTTTTCCTTGGAGCATTCGAAGGCGAAATTTATTTAGACTGATGAGTGTGAGAAGACTTTTCAAACCTTAAAATGCTTTATTTCTCTAAGTCACTACTCCCCATAGAGTGTGTCTCGTGTTCCCTTTCTCTTAGTACTTTTAGATTAGATTGAATGGTGGAAATCCCTTACCCTTTTTCCCATAGATTCCGTCCTAAGTCCCGATTCCCCTTAGTATGACTAAATGATGCTTGAATTATATTCCATAACCAAAGATGTGCATATGTGTGTGATGAGGCTTGTTTGGGACACCCTTAGTTTCCTGATTCACCACGTCGCTCCTAGGCCTAGGCTTAGGTCGTGACAAGACTTGGAAGGACTAGGACATGTCCCTAGCTCACCCTTAAGAAATATATAAATATCATCTCAAAATCATAAGGGAGAGCAAGTTAGATGACAGTGAATCATCCCTAAACCAAGAGGACTCATCAAATAATGTCTTCAATTACAAGCTAGAAATCAACCACATAGAGGAGTAGGATATGCACTAGTCCCTACAAGGTGATATCATGTAGGCAAAATATATGCTCATTAATTAGAATGTACTAAGTATGTGGGTATGTAATGCAACAATAGATAATAGTGTAATGACCAATAGGGTGTATATTACAATAACTAAGTGAGGACATGAATAATAATGAATGACAAATGCATTAGCATAAGTAATCTCATGAGAGGTAAACTAACTTAATGTACATATGCCGGAAGTAACCATAACCAATAATAAGATCCTACATTAAGAAAAGAGAGCCTGATTGCCAGGTAGAACTCCAGGATAGATCCACTAGCTTAGACTATAAGGAAAATCCTATTTTAGGAGGATAACCTTAATATCCTCCTGATCAAACTTTCCTCCCCTCCCCCCAACTCCTCTTGGCGCTAGTTCAAAGCCCACGGAATAATAATATACCAAAAAGTCTGTAAACCTTTAGCTTCAACAATCATCAGTAATATACTTGGAATAGGTCATAAAACCTTTAGGAGTTCATATTAGTGAGAACTGTCCCTTCACATGAAGAACCCATCAACTAAGTGATAACATCCTTCTTTTAACATTAATTTATCATCAATGTACTCTCATAATAATAATCAATAGCGTTCATAAACATTTAGTAAGATCCCATAACCTTCAAATCACATCACTTTGAAAGCATAGCAAAACTATGTGGGTTGAAACGACCCCAAAAAAGTGCCCAAAAATGTGCCTCAAAAGTGCCCGGAATCGTAAATTCCATTTATCTCAAAATCCGTGTGTGATATCGAAAATCTGACTTCATATTCTCGTTCAAGGGGTCACATTGAGTGGGAAATGGGTCTAACCCTGATTTTAGAGCAAACAAATCACGATTTCATTTTCCCAAAAATCAATTTCCAGTGAGATTTTCATGCCCCTGGCACAACGCACCAAGGGCACGCCGCAGTGCAAAGTTTGCCCAGTTTTCAAGTTCAGTCCAAGGCCTTTGGGTCTTCGGCCTAAGTGTTCCCATGCATGAAATGTCTATACTTAGCCTTATTTCACCCTTATATCATTCAAGACATTTCTAAATACTCACTCAACCACTTAGCAAATATTCCATCTCCTAAATTCAAGTCTCAACACTCATCCGGATTTCAAGGTTCACACTCAAGCTTCAAGTTTCCACCTCAAATCTTCATCAAGCTATTCTCCAAAGCTAAGATAAGTGGGATTGTTTCATGGGTTCCTTTCACCCATGATGCCTAAGTTTCCTTTTACCTAAAATTGGATGATTTAAAGTTGATTTACTCATGGGTCTTATCTATTATGAATGTCACTGCACATTACGTTGGGGTTTCATGAAATTATGGTTGTTTTAGCATGTTTTGAGCTATGAATCTAAGATCTATTGTGAGATTTGATGAAGGATGTTTATGTATATTGCTTGAGGGTGTTACCAAGTATCTATTGATGGTTTTACATTGAATTTCCTTGCATTATTTCATCCCTTAATTGCATGGTTTTATACTAACACTACACATCCGCCAAGTGTTTGATAAAACATCCGGCTGTGATTTCTTGAGGAATTGAAGGTCCAATGCATGTCTTATGAGATGAATGACTTTATGATGATGAAAGTAGTATATGTATATGATGATGAAAGGAATGTATGTATATGATATTATCTCTATAGTGTTGGGGATGATCAAGCCTCACTCGGGAGGTTGTAGGCCCGAGTAACCTTGTTGTGGGGTTTGTACCTCGATCACCTTGCTCGAGAGGTGGCAGGCCCATGCAACTATATTGAGGGCTTTGTACCTTCATAACCATGTTGGGGGGTTTGTACTCATCAACCATGTTGGGGGGTTTGTACCTCATCAACCATGTTGGGGGGAGGGGAGGGTTATACCTCATCAACCTCATGAAGGGACTTGTACCTCATGCACCTGTCCAAGGAGGTGGTAAACCTTGGATTGCACTAATAATGGTTACTCCTTACACTTATATTAGGTTCTATATAAGCATGGTCTTACTTCAAGCATCATTCATATATGTCATATTGCTATATGCTTATTCATTGCCTATGTTATGTATTTTGATTATGGTGCTTATCACTTGTTGCATTGCATCCTACATACTTAGTACATTCAAATTTACTAATGCATACTTTATGCGTACATGATGTCACCATGTAGGAACTGGAGCCCCGCTTCAGCATCCCCATCCACGTGGCTAGTATGGTTCCACTTAATCTTGATGGCGAGTCCTCCATTTCGAGGATGTTGCTTATTATCTCATGTTATGTTCTAAGACTACTTTTCTTTCATGTAAATGTTGACTATGAGGGTGAACCCAGTAGCTTCTCTTGGCCCCCGCTCTTATCTATATAGTAGAGGTATTGTTGGACATGTCATATGTAATGTTATAAGCTTGACTCTCTCTTGACTCTTGTTGATATGATATGAATGATGTCCCTTAGCCCCAGTTATCCCTATTTCTACACTTGTTGCAATTTTATTGCTTCCGCAATCAAAGATGTGTAATTATGTGCTAAGAGGCTTGCTTGCGGTCCCTTCGGATTCTCCTTGCGTCATGTCACGTCTAGGCCTTAGGCTTGGGTCATGATATCGGTTCAAGCCAAACCATCTATAAATTATACATTTCAATGAGATGATGCATGAACATAATGAATTTCATCTATTTGAAACATATTTTCAACCTACCATGAATCCCAATGGCCCAATATAGCTTTATATAGGAACACTTGATAAACCAAGAATTATATGCAATTGAGTATCAAAATAGGTAAATAGACATCAAATAACTCATAATCAATGCATTTAAAAAAATAACTTGAAAACTCATGAAATTATATAATTGAAATTAAGAGAAATTTGTAAAGAAAACTTAGACTTCATGTGTGAAAGAAACCCATGAATGAACCCCACATATCTAAGATGAAGAAACTTAAGGAATTTTGGGTGAACCCTGCTTGAGTTTGAGGGGTCTTTAGTGGAGTCTTCACTTGGAGTAGAGAGGAAGTTTGAGAAGTATATTTGAGAGATGAAGTTGTGAAATGGGAACTAGGAGTGAATGAAAGGCTTTGAGAAATTAGGATGGCTTATGGGAGGGTATTTTAGCAATACCAACATGTGAGGGTTAAACGAACTATTTGGAACAGACCAAAATGACCTCAACTTAACCCCGATGAGGACCCCTGGACAAGACCCCACACTAGCCATCTTAAGTGATACTGGACGTGTAGGGGTCTATCTTAGGGTGCCTCGTCAAGTCATCCAAAAATATTTCCAAGGAAAAGGACCACTAGAGGGGTCACGGCTAGTATGACCTCAAATAGCCAGTGTGGCCCCTTGTGGTTCCATGCCTTATAGGCTTAGAAAGAGAGGGGCCAACAAAGGAGACACCGTGGTACCCCCCAAACAGCCTATCTTAAGTCAAATGGCCTTTGAGGCCAACTATCTCAATCAAAATGATCTCTGAGGCCGCTCATCTCAAGCATCAGGTACCAAAACTTGATTTTGTTTCTCCAGAAGTTCCTTTATACCTCATCTTATGGACTTTTGACTTACGGGTCCTTACAACTATATAAAGGTTTCATCAAACCTAGAATTTCTTCATGGGGTGTCCCAATTCTTTTCGAGCATAAGAAAAATGATTCTATCAGGATGTGCATTGTTTACTGTCAATTGAAGAAGGTCACAATCAAGAGTAGATATCTTATCCCCCAAGATTGATGATTATCTTCTAAATTCTATTATACTTTCAAATAGTTACATAGTCATTAATCACTTAATAGTTTACCAATTTTCCTACCCTTTCTCTTACTGCATCTCTTCTCTGTCTTTCTCTTTCTCTCTCTCACCCTCTTCTCCCCCCTTTACCCCCTCTCTCTCTCTCTCTATTTATTTCTCTCTACTCTTTTTGCTTGATAGTGATGACACTTAGAGGTAATTGGTGAATATATCAGTGTGATTTTAGTAGATACATATATCTTTGATACCAAATATATGTATCCATGCACAAATACGTAATTCGAGTTTACTCCAGATACATAGTTTCTAATATGAAATAGACTAAATATTTGATATCAAATACATTGGATTACATTGACATCGAAGACACTGAATAAAATTAATTTTGAATTGCTATGAACTAAGCTAGACCCTAGGTGTGACACAGCGATTGAAGTTTTCGAGAAAATCTCAACTAGCCTTATTTACATATCATAATCATTCATAGGTAGTGAAATAAATAGAAAGACAAAATTTTAAGCTAAAGTATGATCAATGAAGTAAAGTAACTCAACAACATACCTAGTACATAGTGTCTAACAATGCCTCTACATACTTGGCTTGGTGGGGGATAAGATATGTCCTAGCTCACTCTCAATGAGAAAATACAAGAAATAGTCTTAAGTCTTCAATTCCAACTAAGCAATTAAAGTATAGTAAACAAGTTCTGTTCCCGAATCATGAGGACTCACCAATAGTCTTCAAGATGCAAATTGTATCTAGCCACAATAGTAAGGAGAAGGATTATGGTTGTCTACCCTCACAGTATGATATAATGCAGGAAAATGTATGTGTTAATACATTTGAATGTACTAAGTATGTAGATCATGCATGTGATGTAAAACATATAGTGTAAGAACCAAGTAGAGAGAATGATACATAAAGTAAAATGTAAAAGCATTGTAAATATGTAAGTGAGCAATCCACGAGCAAAGCGTAAGTGGGATCATGTATATATCATCAAATATATTATACATTATATGGGATAGAACCATGACAATAAGACCATGTGAGTTATAACATGGAATCTCAATGTCTACTTGTACATTGGAGAAAAGGGAGCCAACTTTCCAAGATAGGACTCTACCTTGCTAAGGGTGTCATAATCATTATGCTATATGTGTATCCACTAGCTGGGCCATATTGGCAATGTAAACTTGTGGTGGCATGTAGTAATGAAATTTAGTAGCTTCATATAACGACTTTATAGATTGATCCCCCACTTCAAGCCTTATTCAATTATAAGTCAAATCCCATATAATACATATCATAAATATAAATCATACTTGTCATAAATCATATTTCATACTTTTCATAATTTATAAACTTGTCACGGTGAAATGCAAATCAAATGGATGGAATAGCTTATTTTTTTAACCATACATGTAATATGGGTATAGGCATTCCATCATTACAATCCGTATCATATTTGAGTAAATCGGGATCCTAAGTCACCATTTAGATCTTAGGTCACCCGATTTCATAAGCTTACTTGAGGACTTGAAATTCCATAACCATACATTGAGCTGCAAATTAAGGTAAAGATATGGGTCCACAATCAACAAATGTAAAATCGTGTAATGGAATAAAATTCATGCTGAATCATGTAATTGAAGATCAATTTAATAAAAATTGGATGAATCCATATTAAATTTCATAAGTCCTAAGTAGCATGTAGGAGATTTTAATCAAAAATCATTTAATTCATGTACTTTGAAGCAATTCATGTATAATTGAGTAATTGATCACATTATACAACATAATGTAAGCATTTGAAGTTTATATCATGAAAACCCTTGAAATACTATGTAAACTTTGATGAAAAGAGAGAATTCGATTGGGCTCCATGGGTGAAAGGTACACATGGATGAAGACCCACATTCCTTAAGTGAAATTGATGAAAAATTTTGGAATTGGATGGTTGAACTTGGAATCTTTAATAGAGTTTAGAGCTGAGAAACTTGGGAGAAATTAAGAGTTGTTGGAGTTAGAATGAGAATGAGGTGGTTAGGTGTCATGACCTGGACCAAGGATCTAGGAGTGACATGGCGAATGGGAATCCGAGAGTCTCCAAACAAGCCTTAAAATATCCATATTTATATCATCTATTCAGAAGTGTATACAAATAGTGAACATATAGTTCTAAGGGACGCAAAAGTAGGACTTATGCTGTGGGGATATTATAGGAAAAGGTATTAACATGGATTCACATAACACATAGCACATAAAGACTAAGGGGCGAGAAAGCATGACTCACTCTATGGGGGCAATTCAGGATTTAGGATCTTCTACATTTCCACAAACCATACATATTTATCATAATTCTCTTAATCAAATCCATAATAGCCATATCAAATAGATAACCATAATCATAAACTCCAAATACAACACATAACATACAAATTAGACAAGAGTCTACATGATGTCCAACAATACCTCTAGTCATAAGAAAGGATGGGGCCAAGACATGTCTTGAGCTCACCCTCAAAGTAAATAACATAAACGGAAGTAACATAGGTGGAGGAATAGTGGCTTGTCCTTGGAACATAGGACTCACCACAACAAATGCCTCAAATCCGATTAGCCGTCAAACGGTGGATAAAGGTACTCTCTGGTCCCTACACGATTAGATTGGCAAAAGTATGTGTTAGTACATTTGAATGTACTAAGTATGTGGATATGCAATGGATATGACTTATCAAACCTATATTACATCTTATATGACAAGCGCATATAATATAAAAAGACGTATATATCCAAAGAATTATAGTATAACAATATGCCATGAAATTCATGATGTATGAAATGCAAATTGCTTATATACGAGGAGATGAGACCTCAACCGACATATAACATCAAGCAAGCTATTACTTGGAATCCTGATTTATCCCCACATCAGAAAAGAGGTGGTTTACTTCCCAAAGGTAAACCACACTTCTCCGTACGAGCCTCCCATTTCAAAAGAGTGAGATTCCTTACTGTCTCTAATTTCAATAGGATTTTCACAATTTTATCATATCATATCAATATTGTAATCGCATGTTACAGGCCTCCCATTTTAGTGAGGGTTACCATATACATATACATATGTTGGCACATAGTTTAGGAAAGGGAAAAGACCTGAAATGACCCAAAAAGTGCCTGAAAATATACCTCGAAAGTGCTCAAAATCGTAATTTCTATATATCTCAAAATTCATGCGTGATATCAAAAATTCGACTTCATATTCTTGTTGAAGGGGCAAAGTGTAGTAGAAATAGGTCTAGTTCCGATTTTAAAGTAATCGTACCAAAATTCAAAATCACAAAAATGTGATTTCCAGTGACGATCCGCGCCCTTGGCGCGCCAAGGGCGCGACACAGTGTTAAAATGTGCTAGTTTTCCTATCCGGTCCAAGGCCTTTAGGTCTTGGGCCTAAGCCTTCCCATGCGTGAAAATACCTATACTTAGCCATATTTCACCTTCATATCATCCAAAATATTTCCCAATACTCAGTCAAACACTTAGAAAAATATTTCACCCCAAATTTCAAGTCCCAAAACTCATTCGGATCTTAAGAATTTCACTCAAGTTTCAAGTCTCTATTTCCAATCTTCAAGAATTCGCCAAAGTTAAGGTATGTCGGTTTCAACCTTTGGGCCCTTTTACCCTATCCCACAGCTTACCTTTTACACAAATTAGATGATTTAAAGTTGATTTACTCATGGGTCTTACTTATTATGAATTTCACTGCACACTATGTTAGGGTTTCATGAAATTATATTTGTTTTAGCATGTTTTGAGCTATGAATCTAAGATCTATTGTGAGATTTGATGAAGGGTTTTGATGTATATTGTTTAAGGGCGTTACCAAGTAGCTATTGATAGTTTTACATTAGATTTTCTAGAATGAATCCACTCTTAAATTGCATAATTTTACACTAGCACTACACACCCACCAAGTATTTGATAAAATGTCCGGTTATGATTTCTTGAGGAATTGAAGGTCCACTGCATATCTTATGAGTTGAATGACTATATGATGATGAAAGAAATATATGTATATGATATTATATCTATAGTGTTGGGAATTGACCAAGCCTCACTCGAGGGGTTCTAGGCCCGGGTAAACATGTTGAGGGGTTTGTACCTCGACCGCCTCGCTCGGGAGGTGGTAGGCCCCTGCAACCAGATCGAGGAAGCTTGTACCTTGATAAGCATATTGCGGGGTTTGTACCTTGTTAACTATGTTGAGGGGTTTGTACCTCATCAACCATGTTGAGGGATTTGTACCTCATCAACCATGTTGAGGGGTTTGTACCTCATTCGCCTCCCAAGGAGGTGGTACGCCTTGCATATTCACTAATAATGGTCTCACCTTACACATATATAATGTTCTATGTAAGCATGATTAACTTCGAGCATCTTCCATGCATGCCATATTGTTATATGCTACTCATTATCTATGTTTATGCATCTCAATTATGTTACTTATCCCTTGTTGTATTGCATCCTACATACTTAGTATATTCAAACGTACTAACACATACGCTATTCCTACATGATGTCACCATGTAGGAACTAGAGCCCCGCTTGAGCATCTTCCTCCACGTGTCTAGTACGATTTCTCTCAAGCTAGTTGGTGAGTCCTCCATCTCGGGGACAATGTCCATGATCTCATGCTATGTACTAAGACTATCTTTCTTTTATGTATGTTTTGACTATGAGGATGATCCCGGTTGCTTGTCTTGGCCCCGCTTTATCTATGCAGTAGAGATGTCGTTGGACATGTTATGTATTGAGCCTTGACTCTCTTTTTTATGTTTTTGCTATGAAAGCTTTTCTTTAGTCCCTTTGCCCCTATTTCTAATTCAATTATGTTGTTTAATTGTCTCCGCGATCAATGATGTATAATGATATGTTAAGAGGCTAGTTTGGGGTCCCTTCAAGTTCCCATTTGCCATGTCATGTCTAGGTCCTAGGCTTGGGTCATGACATGACCATTGGGAATAACCTAGCGCCCCCAATCCATCGGTGCTAATTCATCATCCCACAAGAATATATATACGTATACATGATTTCAAAAGAGATACGAGTTATTTCAAAACACTTTTATCCATAATTAGGCTTAAAAGACAAACATCATTCATAATATTTCATACTTGGGCTCAAATGCCAAATCATAATTCATATCATACTTTTCATGCATAGGAATAGCTCATTCACAATATCCAAATGAGGTGTAAACATCCAATATGCTCAATGAGCCAATATCATAGACATTTACGTGATCACATTCTTGTCATAACCAATATCTTATCAAAATCATATACATAAACATAATTGGGCTTAATCCAGTTCGTACTTTTAATAAAAGCCGATGCTCATGAATGCATATGCTATGAATGATGTGAGAATAGCATGGGTAATATAGATTCAATCTTAAATCAACAATTCAATATGAAATTCATGTAAAAATCCATAAGTAAAATCAACATTCAAATCACAATTTAGATTACCCATACTTGAATCAAACTTTAAAGGGATTATGCATATTCAAATCTTCATAATACTCAAGTAATTTAACATATTAGGGCATAAATCAACTTTAAATTAACAAATAAGAATAGCCCATACTTCAATTGAAATTATTAAATCTTAATTCTTAAAACTCATATTTAAAATAGGCAAAATTCCATGAAATTGAGTGTAAAAGAGTTTGGGCCTTCTTGATCAAAAGGGACCAAGAATCAATCCCACATACCTTAGCTAATGAAGAAGATTCAAGAAGAAATTTGAAGAAGAATGAATCTTCCCTTGATTCCCAAGCTTAATTCCTACTAGAGTTCTTTGAGAGAAACTTGAGAAAATTTTAAATATGAGGAATGAATTTGAATGAGAGGAGAGTTTAGGTCATTTGGAGGTCTTACAATAGCATAGGAAGTCATAAAACATGCTTAGGAGAGGCCAAAATTACAATCAAGCAAAATAACATTCTTGTCAAGGGTCCCATGAGGAGGTCTTACGGTTAGGGATGGCAATAGGATGAGTGTGGGGCAAGTGTGGGGTGGGTGTGGGGCAAGACCCTCATAAACTCATCCCGCCCTGCCCCGCGAGAGCTTACTCGATACATGTGTATTGGTCTCACTCAAATTTAACATACTTTGTTTTATATTATTTAAAACAGATGCATATACATAAGTACAGGATTTAAGTTAAATGTAACTTATATAAAGTAACCTACAAATGTAACATTCAAAATATAACTTAAATACATAAGTACAGGATTTAAGTCACATTCAAATATATAAATATGCCTTTTATGGCGTACAAATGTATTCTATTTCACTAATGCATACATCTTATCAACCTGTATAAATGAAACAGAAGCAAACTTTTTTTCTAGCTAAAAGAGTTGCATTCCAATGTATTTTTACTTCTTCCTGGCATGTAAACCCAAACAACAGAAAAACAAAACCCGCACCCGTACCCGCCCCACCCCGCGTATTCTATTTTTAAAAAAAATATCTACCCACCCAGCCCCGCCTCGCAAAAATATTAACCTGCACTGCCCCGCAAATATAATAACCTGCCTCACCCCGCAACCACCCCGCCCCATTTCCATCCCTACTCACAGTTTGTACAAGGTTCAACGGACCGTGAGACCCTCCTGTAATACCTCACTTAGTCAATTCTCCGAAAATACTACACAGATAGGCTTTACGAAAATGGGCATAACTTTTGGATTCAAAATCAGAATGAAGTGAAACTTGATACATTGGAAAGCTAATTCAAAGAGCTTCAATTTGATATGTTATGGACCACCCAATGCGTTTTGTGCTAAGAGATATGACCATCTAAAATTGACCCTTCTATCGGTTCTTATGAAAAACTTAGCCAATGGAATTCTTTTGAACTTGACTTGATGTAGGAGAACCATGATGGCCCTAAACAACATAATAATCTTTAATTAAGGGCTTGAAAGTAAGCTTAGCTTGAGGTTAAAGATTCCATACTTAGAAAAATTTGACGAAACACCCAAACGGTTGGTCTTACTATCTGTACCAAGCTATGTGGACCGTGTATTCCTTCATACCACTTCACATAGAAAATTCTTCACGACCAAGTTCCGAGATGGTGATCCAATACTTAGAAATATTTCACTCTGGAAGCCATACAAGAGGCCATACGGATCGTACCACTTCGTACGGGTCGTATACTTGGTCATCCCACTTTACTTGGTCTCAAAACTGTGGAATTTCAAGGCTAAGGTCACTACACGGTGCATGAAGTGTAGCACGGCCAGTGTGGGGTCCATGTGTGGCGTGCCTAAGTCCAAAACTCTAGGTTAAGGCCCATACACTCCACATAAGGCCCAGGGCCACTCCAAGGCGGCTCCACACGGACCATGAGGGCTTCCATAGAGCGTCACCTTGGTCCAAAACTTTTCTGGAATCAAATTCCCAAGCTCTAATGAGGTCGTACTAAGTCTAGGACCTTACATCAGGGTATAGGTTGGGATGAATATGGGCAATTAAAGGCTTAAAATGGCATAGTTTATGTCTTAGGTTGGTAGGAAACAGTTAAAAAGTCCTTCATTAAATATTTTCTGGACAGAACCACGAGAGGGGTATATGAATCGTAGATCCTTCTATGACTAGTCGTTTGGGTTTTGTGAAACTTAGGCCCAAATTTCAAGTTTTTGAAGTTCATCTACAGACCACCTTCCATGACTTGTATTTCAATGCATGAGCCCATACTGTCAATTCATAGTCTAAGTTTAGAGATCCTCAATCCTCACCCAACTTCAGGTTCCATCCACGACCATTGTCTATAAGTCTTATATTGCTCTATGGCTCATAAAGAGCCTCCATAATTCCTCCTCATATTTATTCAAATTTCCAACCTTTTGCCCCATCTACGAACCTAGTCTGCGATCGTGAACATGACCACGACCCACTATTGGGTCCGTCCAGTTGGACCTTAAGTTTCACTTTTTGAATCTGAACGACGACTATCTATGACGATCTGTGAACCTATTTATGATCTGTAGAAGTTGTTTGTACATTGTACCATAATTTTTTAAATAATCAAAGAGTCAGGTTCATCTACGAGACCACATTTACAATCCGTAGAAGCATCTACAAGTCATAGCTTGGGCTCATAATCCCTGGCGCCAGAATCCAGATTTATACTTCTTTCAAATTCGACTTTCCAACTTATGGGGTATTAAATGAATATGGAGATACATGAATTGTGAAAATTAGATGCATTATGTAGTACAAATACTGAGAAGGATAAGGAGAGAGTTGAGCGAGAAAGTGTATGTATCCAGATATAAGCAAATCACGCTTTTGTAAACAATGTACATGGAGTATATTAAACCTAATGTAACTCATGTTTATCTACGATACATGTGTAACACCCCACATTTTTCATGTACTAATGCTATTTAGTGAAACATGATATGGTTTGGTTAAATTAGCACCAATTGTTAAACAAGTGCTTGACTCTCGTGTTAATGGGCAATATGTGTTTCTAACGCTTAAGCGGGTTGAATGAATATATGTTTTGTGCTAATTTAAGGAGGTCACTACCCTAAGTAAAGTAAAATAATTGAGATGCTTGTATGGCTTAATAATTTTGTAGGAAAAGTCACCTACTTGCTTAGCTTAAATTTGCTAACTAAACGGAGACGAGGCTTGACGTCAAATTTATCCAAGTTCGATTATGAATAAACTTATTGTTAAGGGGGTAAATTTGGCCGATGTTTTAGCATCATAGATGGACCTTATTTTCAGTCCAAGAAGAATATAAAAAGGGCCCAAGTGTAACACAACCCACTTGACAATTAGGCCCAAACATAATTAAGAAGAAAGCTGGGAAATTGGCAGCAAAAGATCCATTAAGTTGGAGACCCATTTAAGCCCAATTATGAGGGACAAGCAGTTAAGTAACAAGTGTATTAATAGTTGTACATGTATGAGCAAAATTTCAAGAGAAATTTGTTCAAATAAGTCCTTAAAAATGGCATAAGAGTAGCCCTCTAGTCATTGCCAATTCAAACAAGTTTTCAATTTTTTAAAGAAGTGTGCAGTTTTTTCAAAAGACACTTATCTACTCTTTATTCCACTTTACCAAGCTGACCAGCTGCTATACCACAAATGTATTGATAGGTGGCAATATATGGTCAAAATGTAAAAATAAAGTTGGCCAAGAAAGTCTCTAAAAATGGATCAAATGCAGCCCCTAGAGGCATTGCATTTGAACAATATTTCAGCTTTCCAAAACACTCTTGTCTTCTATCTATTTCACCTTACCAAGATGAAAATACAATCCTCTAAGGCTCTTTGAAGGAAGATATGAACCTCTAAGATAAAGATAAGCAATTATAGTTGTGTATTTAGTATGGTTTCTTCATAAAAAATAAGAAGTATATGCTATTACGTTATGCTGGAAATTCTGGACAGCAAGCGTCCTAAGTATTATTGTGAATGTTTCTTGTTGTTCAAGAGGCTTTTCTCTTAATTGGTTGGCTAAATTATGACGTAAGACTTATGTTTTAACAAGGTATAGGTTGTTAGTCATGTATTAAGCTGTTGCATCACTTTTACAGTCCATAAAGATGAGTTGTTTTACGACGTCGTAATTTTACTCTTAAAAGAAGCTTGGAAGCTGAAAATTATAATATGTTGTTCCACGACCTTAACCTTCTTTGGGAATATTTGTGGACTATTTTAATACTGATTTTATGTGGTAAAAATGTTGGAAACAATTTAGGTAAAGTTAAGACAAATTCAGGATTGTTGATGTCGAAGTGTGGGGAAAGGATGTAACATTTTATCGCTTGTTTGTATGTTGTGAAGAATTATTATGTGTTGTGTCTTATAGGCTGTTGTAAGACTATTAAGAGTCTTAAATAAGATGTATATGAAATCTACATAAGAAAGGTTGTTAGAAAATATGAATTATAAGTGAAAAGGATGAAGAAATATTCCTGCATCGCTAATTAAACGTTTGTTGCCCGGATGTTAGTCTTATGGTATTGGGCTGCTAAGAAATGCTTTTTCACTGCTAATAATAGTCTTATTGCCTAAAATACTGTAGATAAGTATTTGGGGGAAACGCAGCCACTCCAAGGTAGTAGCGAGGTCATACAACAAGGTATGTAAGGCTATTGATTTCGTATTATTTGGCATGAAACATAGATTTCTCCTCGGTACATAAAGGTATTTACCAACTCCAACGCAACAATTAATTGTGTCTCCACTTGTGTTACATGTTCATATGATTCCATACATAATCACCTTCGAATCTACATCCAT
>JAOTQR010080498.1:0-40825 GCA_025774065.1 Solanum ossicruentum | reverse complement strand
TTAAATTTAAGACATACTTCAATCCCAACAATTAATCCAAATAAATAATTAATTTTTGGAAATTTCGGGGTTTAACAGAAATGGGTCGGGTTCGCCCATTTCGGAAATTCAAAAAGGAGTATATTTTGCAATAAAAGGCCCAATGGCCATATTTAACCAAAGCAAAGTAAGTGAGACCTCACAAAGAAATATTAACCTTGCAAAAGGTCAAAAAGTAAAATTGTATCCCCATTTCATCCTTGGAAAGCTATTTTCTCTCTAAGTTTGCGTCTTGTAGTATCCTCGCAATGTCTCATTAAAATCAAACTGCCCCTCACAACATGCAAGAGTCAATAGATCATTTTCACTCCATACAACCATAAAAAGTGTAGCTAATCTACCTAGAGATAATGAATTGAAAAAAACTCCGATAAAAAAAATGACAAAATCAAAAAATAGAATCTTGATTTTTTCCATGAATATCCAATAAGAACCCTAGCTAAATTGGGAAACACTTGAGAAGATAACCTAAAAAAATAATAAAATTTATACAAAATACACCCAAATAATTAATTTGCATCTCATAATTAGATGCAATATTCCTCATATAAGGAATGAAATTCATTTAAGAAGAAGAGAATTTCTTGAAGTGTTAAAACGGAAGTGTTCACGTGCCACATATTAGGAAGTGTAAAAATCTAGAGATTGATATGTATTTATTTACTTTTGGGATCCTTTTACTTTTTTTTCTTTAATAACTAATGTGCAAATAAAACTTAGATATGTTATTCCCAAAATGCACTTATTAACAATTATCAATCTGTTTATTTGATGATTTCCATTTGTCATTGGATCAAAGTACCCACACATTGTATAATTGAAGATGAAGAGCGCTTAGTCGAATATCACAGGGACTAAAACTGGAACAATGTGATAACTTACGGACTAAAAGAGTCATTTTCCCTATATAATATTATAGATCATTATTTTTTCTTATATAATAAAGAGAAAATATCACATGGAGCTTTCTTTTAAAAAGGCTCATTTGTACCATCCATTTTAATAGTTGGGCTCAATCATGCCACTGTAGTTATAAAAATGATCCATTAGCGCTATTAGTTTTTAATGGTCAGGTTTAAAGATTTTGAATCATTTTTCACATGGATTCTGTAATGTCCGAGTGTTGTACGAGGTCATTGGAACTTGAAAATTTTGTTTTGGACAAAATTTGGACCAACTGTCGTCTCAAGGGAGACCAAATGGCCAGTGTGAGGTCACACGAGCTGTGTGGCCTCCAGTGAGGCAACACTTAGCCTTAATTTTGAGTGTTGGCCCGTGGTGTGGAGTAACAAGCTAAGGCACACCACACGGGCCATGTGCCACTTCACGGACCATGTGGAGGAGCCGTGGAGTGGCTTGAGCTTTAAACCCCACCATTCGGGGTTAAGTGAGGTCACATGGCCCCTCACACGACTCGTGTGATGCCTCACGGGTCGTGAGGGTTCCCACAAAAGTAAAACTTTTCTAAATATAGAATCACCGTCTAATAACGTTTTCGTGAAATTTTTCCAAGTGTTGGTATACGGGCACACCACATGGATCGTGTAGTGTCACACGACCCGTGAGCCAAACCGTGTAGTGCATTTATGCTAAAAAATTCTTAGTATCAAGCCATGGTTCCAATTTTCAGATTTTTGTCTAAGTGTTGGTTCAAAGGCACTCCACACGGACCAGGTAGTGTCACATGGCCCGTGAACCCGTCCTTGAAGTGACGACAAACAATTTTTTCATCCATTTCATTAATGGCGTTCTTGAAATTCTAATCGTTTGAATGAACTTTTGGTACTTCTTATGCTATCTTAAGACTTTATTATGGCCTAAAACCCTATTCATATTATTCAAATTCATTCTCTCATTCTAAAAACTCTCAAAAGCTCCTCTCAATAACACTTGTGGAAATTCAAGCTTGGGATTCAAGGCTAACACAATTCTTCTTCAAATTTCTCTTGAGTTTTCTTCATTGGATCTAGGTATGTGGGTTTGATCTTTGGTTCCTTTCAACCAAGGAGACACAAAACTTTTCTAGCACTTTTTATGAAATTTTAGCTACTTTAAAATTGGGATTTTGAATATTATGATTTCTTAAATTCTATTAATGTATTGGTTATGTTTATTTACTGATTTTAAGTTGATTTAAACTATAATATAATGAATTGCATTGAGTTTATGAAATTATGAATTAATATGCATGTCCCTTCCTAAGGTTTGTTTACGCATGGGTGATTATATTATGATTTTAAATGTGGAGTTAATTATGTTTTCACTTGAATATCATAATATATTGATGATTTTAGATTGAATCTAAATTATCCTTGTCACTCATAGTTCATGCATAGCATATGCCTCTGGAATATTATGTGACAAGAAGATACCACCTAAACTCAAAAGTAAGTTCTACAGAGTAGTGGTTAGACCATCGTTGCTGTATGGGGTGGACAGTTGGCCAATTAAAAAAGTACATGTTCAGAAGATGCATGTCGCAGAGATGAAGATGCTGAGATAGATATGTGGTCACACCATTTAGGAGGTGTTAGAGGTTGGTTGTGGGAGCTACACGGAGGGGTAGAGGTAAACCGAAGAAGTACTGGTAGAAGGTGATCTGACATGACATGGCAGAACTTAATCTCACTGAGGACATGACCTTAGACAGAAAGAAGTGGAGGTTGCGAATTAGAGTAGTAGGCTAAATTAGTATTATTATGATTATTGTTGTTGTTGTTGTTGTTGTTGTTATTATGATTATTATTATTATTATTATTATTATTATTATTGTTATTATTATTATTTATGTGTTCTCATTATCTGTCATATATGTGTTAGTTTTATCATATTTACATACTGTCGTGTGCTATTCATTGTTAGTCACTCCTTTTGTTCCCTCCCTTCCCTTTTTTTCATATCTAGTTCTTTCTGTTTATGGGTTTTGAGATGAGGGTTCCCAAGAAACAAACTCTCTACTTCTATGAGGTAGTGGTAAGGTCTGCATACATTCTACCCTCTCTAGACCCCACTTGTTGGATTTCACTGGGTATGTTATTATTGTTGTTGTATTGGTTATGACAAAAATATGATCACATATATGTCTTCAATTATGTCTCTTTGAGCATTATGGGTGCTTGCACCATTAAGTATGTATGAATAAACTATTCCTATGCATGAGCATTATGACTATGAGCTATGATTTGGCATTTAAGCCTAAGTATGAATTATTATGACTTGTGTTTGGCTTTTGAGCCTAAATGTGCATTGAATGGATTTTAGATAACTATGCCTATTTTGAAACTACGTATATTATAAGTACTCTTGTGGGATGACGACTTAACACCTATAGATTAAGGGTTCTCTCTCACTCTCTCTTTGAACTATATGCCTAACATATATTTTGAGAATCCTATCCAAAATGGGAGTGCCCATAAGGAAGGTTACTTCATATGAAATAGGAGTTCCCGCAAGGTGAAGTATAATGTGATATGATATGCTATATGTGGAAATCCTATCCAAAATGGGAGTGCCCGTAAGGAAGGTTACTTCATACCAAATGGGAGTGCCCGCAAGGTGATGTATAGTTTAACCTTTGGCATGTAGACTACCTATTTACCGGTGAGGGGTATTCATCGGGATTCCAAGTAATATCTCGCTATCACTCCCCGAGAGGGTACCCTTGCATGGCTGGCATTCAGAGACTATTGCTAGCCCCGAACGAACCACTTGGGTCCATCATCATATCAACTCGATAGCAGAAGAATAATACTCAAATAAATGGACATCATGTGAATAAGTATACATATATGTACATTATATCAAATAACTCATGATTTCAAATGTATAAATTTGGAATACATAATACTCGACAACCCTCTACTCAATGTCTATTAATATTCTACTCAACAATCAAGATGGCATCATGACAGGCCATGAACACCTCAACTCAAAGAAAATAAAAGATACTTCATGAGAGTAAGAAGATAAAAAGGCTCCTCCGGAATACAAGGAGGGCTCACCAACTCTGGAATGTGCTGATATAGACTTTAATGGTGCATGGGCTGAAATCCTCTATCTTCTGTATTTAAACTTCATAAAATGATGTAGACCTAGAACGGACATCAGTACATGAAATATACTGGTATATGAAATAGCTCAAGAAATAAGGCTTGACTCACTCATCTCGAGTCAACAACTCAAACTCAACTCAAAACCCATGCTCGACTCATCATATGCAAGTTTAAAGTAATTCATCCTTCAAAAATATACTTGGTAAAATAAGCTTAGTAGTGCTAATCTCAGTTTAAAAATATCATACTCAATCAATATAGTATTGCTTGGGACTTTCTCTAAACTGATATCCTCATCTCACCACCTTAAGTTAGGTGATGCACAACGAATCAGCGTCATTGCCATGCTTGCTCTTAACTTGCCATGGAAAAGAGCGATCAACTTTCTCTTGGATCCATAATAAATGTCCACTTGTGGGACAAGAGCCGTCAGACTAGCTGTAACGACTATTTTATGCTGGCAACGTAGTTCTGTGGGTTAAAATAGAAGTATACTCGCTCCCTTCTCGGTGCTCGATACTCCCCCAAAGACTAAAACATCCTCAACTCATCAATTAAGCCATCATTGACTCATCATCATCATCATAAGTCAACTCATTATCATCATCATAACTTAACTCATCATCATCTCATCATTATCTCATCATCATTTTCAATAAATATATTTTGAAAAAAATATGTATTTGCATCATCATAATGTGTACTCAAAATGTCATTTAAACTCAATGCTCAATTTTATCAAAAATTCATGCTCATGTAGACTTAGTAAATTATGCTCAAAACTCAACTCAATATACTTAAATCTTCAAAACCCAACTTCAACTCAAAATATGCATGGATTTTTAAAAAAATTATGAAATCTAAAGTTTACGCTATCAACTATAAAACTATAGCTCAACCATACTGAAAGTATATGATGCAATAAAACTTCATAAAACATCAAGAGAATTCACAATAAGTACATAATCTCAATACTTAGATACTATAATTTCTCTAATCTCAACCTTTTTACCAAATCTTGATTCAAAGAGTTGAAGGGGCACATGAGGAACAAAATATCACACTTTAGTGTGCCTTACATACCTGGGAATTGAAGGAACAATCAAATCCCAATGGATTCATTTTGGTGAAATCAAGAATCTTACTCTTTCTCCTTTTTCCTCTTCATGCTCAAGGAAACCCTAGGTGAAAATGGAAGAAGAATGAGGCTAAAGATCTGTTGTAGGACTTATATTTATTCCCAAAATGGCTGAGGGTTGAAAGGAATGGGTGGGAATTAACAAAAATAACCTTTCTCAAAAGATGTCAAAAACCCCGTTACGGGCCTTATTACGACTTGTACACAGTACTACGATCCGTAGGTCCCCTCTCATAACCCTTTGGCACAATTTCAGAGCTTTTGGAAGTTTCTACGAGCCCACACTATGACTCATACCCAGACCTACGATTCGTAACAAAGGTTTCTAGTGCAACTCTGAACTGGCAGTCTTCAATAAAATGGTCATATCTTTTGACTCTGAAGTCGAAATAAGATGAAACCAGTTGCGTTGGAAAGCTAATTCAAAGGGCTTTCATTTGGTATGTTATGAGTCATCTAGGTCCTTGTGTGCTAAATGTTATGATAATTATAAAATTGATCTTTGCATAATCTAACACTAAAAACTCGATTTATAAGAAAGTCTTGAACTCGTCTAAGTATTAGAGGTCTCTTATGACTCTAAAACACTTCTCACATATAGATATGAGGCTTGAATCATAGGTACATATGAAGATAGGATTATGGGGTGTTACAGTATCTCCCCCCTGGGATCATTCATCCTCGAATGATGAATAAGGATGGGCATCAAGGCAAGAAAATACTCGGGACTCATCTCAATACTTACCCAATAACTCCAACTCTTAACTCTTCATTGACCTCAATAAACTCTACTCAGACTCAAGAATTAACACATCAATGCAAGATTGGAAACATCAGTTACATTAAGGATATGAATATTCCTCAACATCCTCATCATCAAGCGTGAATGGAAAGTCGAAATGCACTCAATTCAAATTGCTCGAACACCTCAAAAGTGAGTTCAACTCTAATTGAGAATGGGATCATCAAGATGCATAACACTCCATGGGTAACTCCCAACCTTCCACCTCATCTCAACTACACTCCCCTTCTTGGCACGATATCGTCAATTTAAAGCTTAAAGCTTCTATTCAAATCTCTTCCTAACCACATCCTCTTATTCCGTTCAAGACTAATTCTAATCCCCAAAGTGCTATTCCTAAGATGATCATACTCCTACAAAGCTAAGCCCCAACTCAAGTTCCATACTTTCTCAAGAATTTTCTTTGTAGAACACTACTCCCCCATCACTACAACTATTGCATCTACCTAAAATACTCACTCAAAATCATCGATAACCTTCTCCAATCACTCATATAGTGACATCCACAAATTCAAGCCTATTATTTTTAACCACTTCAACTATACCAGAGAATTATCAAGCCTACTCAACACTTCTACATCCGTCATTGATTGAACTTCTCATTTAAAGGTAAACTAACTTGCTCTTTCCTAGAGACACTCTATTCTACTCTTACTTATTTGCATCATATCACAATGTCTCATTTTTCTCTTTCTCTGCCTCTACAACCTTAATCAAAGAATGATATCATTATCATTATGTCAAAGAACATATACACTTAATCATCAACAATAAATCATCTATTATCATCAACGTCGCTATCAAGACTAGAAGGAAGTGTCATTAGAAAAGCTTGGAGGAAAAGATCATAAGCACGATATATTTAAGGAATTAAATATGAGAGCATTCGTAATGTGATACAACGTCATTAGCCCTTTTTAGACATATCAGGCGTTTATGGAATTGAACATGTTGTGAAACTCAAGTCACATCTCATAGGACATAAGGTTAGGAACTCTGAGGTTTTTGTGAGATAGAGTACAACTGCCACTCCTCATCCTCCGAACTCATCATGAATAATGAATCAACATCGGGTATATGGGTTCAATCTAAAGGCATGGTGCTCATACATACGACTGGAATAAAGTATCACTACAACCTAGCTCTAAGGAATATAAAAGATTGAAAAACATCAATATCTTATCCTGATCAACTCATCATTATCTAAACTCAAGACTTATTTTGGTTTATCAACTCTCCATCTCCCCCTTCACACAAAGGTCCTCTTCCTATATCTGCAAATCATCTCCCTTTACTAAGCTATAAGCATAGTGCTCTACACATCTTAGGGTATCACTATTCACCTTAACATCTCAAATTCTCTCGCTGTGCTATACTCAATGATGTAAAATCGCTATTAGAACTTCTTCTAAGATGTGACTCTTAACTTCCTTCTAGCTTTGTAGGTATCTTTCGATACCTACTACTCTTATTGGCATGCATAATCGCTTTATATCACTCTTATGATTTAACCTTAGTTGAAATTACTTACATTCAACTTCTAAGCTCCAATATATATTACTAGGGAACCCTTGGATTACAGGGCGAGACTTATCATCATTCATACATAAATCCCAATCGACTTAGTTACTAAAGGCAACAAAGAATGCTTACACTAGTTTGCTCTACATTGACAACTCAACTAGACTATCTAAATTCTCATAGCAAATCATAATTTATAGTTTCACACAACTTTACTGTATCGCGAATACCCATCTTATGCTCCCTCTCATCTAGTGTTACATCCTCAATTCACTATCTCTATATAAGGGATACCTCTATTATACATCATAACATCTCACTCGTTGCAAGATAACATCTTAACATCGAACACACACTATAGCAATACTCTTAAAGAAAACCTTCAACTAAGACCATCACTTTTATAATGTTATCTCTTTCTTCATATCGCTCCTCAAAATTCAAGCTTTATAACTTTGCTTCACACAGTCCTCTTATACTACACTAACTTATAACTTACTAGGTAACCATCTAAGAACATAGGTCTACTAAAACCACATGGCTAATTCTCTATCAAGACCTCTTTATCACACTATGCTCATAACTCTTTAAATCACCTAGGGCTCTCACTCCAGAATCATAAGCGCAGTTTAGATCTATAACCTTGAAAACATGTCAGACACTTTATAAAACTGATAATTCATCCTATGAGATCCAATCTATAAGTCGGGTTCCTTATTCAATCTGTCCCAGTACCTCATAAGTCAACTTGCAAAATTTCCTCAACTTTTACTTTCATAGCTTTCAACTGACGAAGCCCCTCTATGACCCGTAGTGTCACCTATAGTTCGTAGACTAGCTCGTGGGATCCAACCCACATCAAAATCATTACTTTCAATCCTCCTAAGCTATCAACATCCAGAGTCCTAACATATTTACCTAAACCTCTTACTAGTTTGAATTACTCTAACTCATCATAACAAGAACTCTTCCTCCATACCTCATCATAAAAATCAAATGGTATTTACTACCCATTGCCCAAGACTTATGGGAATCCACTCACCAATACCTTACTTATCTAAGGGATAACTAACTCATGTCATAAGTCTCAATCAATTGTAACTCTCACTATTTGGTCACCTTCTCTCTGTCATCATCCTTCTAGCATAGGGTTAAAACTCTACTTATGGTTTACAAGACCTCCAAATCACACTCTTAGGTGGCAACCTAAACTCTTTAGGTACATAAGTTTCTCTCTCTCATGGGTAACATCAAAAGTAAGCCTCGAAGGAGAGGGTCTGGATGCATCTATAGCTAACACAAATGCACGACTCATCCGAGTAATAGCACACTCATTCTAGTCAAACAACTTAGCACACTATCGGCTTCTCTCAAGCCTGGGCAGTCTCTCTACCATTGTAATTACTCTACCATAGAGGATCTTATCTGTAAGAGTTTGAACATTACTATCTCTATCACCTCTTGGACAAGGCATAAGTGAAAGGTATATAGAAACACATAAATCATTATAGATTTCTTGATAAAATAGTTCCATTGCACGATTTATAATTTGAACGATGGAAAACTTTTCCTAAATGTCAATAGTCCTTCTTTTATAAAAGTCGAGCCCTCACACCATAAACAAGTTCCTATAGGTACGACTTCATAGTATCCCTAGGACACTCGAACTCTGTGCTATGACACCAAGTTTATCATGCCCCGGGAGGGTACCTTTGGCATGGTCGGCGCTCAGAGAGTATTGCTAGCCCCCCAAGCGAACCACTTCGCCTAATCATCACATCAACTCAATAATAGAAGAATAAAACTCAAATAAAAGGACATCATGTGAATAAATATACATATATGTACATAACATCAAATAACTCATGGTTTCAAATGTATAGATTTGGAAAACATAATACTCGACAACCCTCTACTCAATGTCTATGAAGCCTCTACTCAACAATCTAGATAGTGCCATGACAGGCCATGAACACCTCAACTCAAAGAAAATAAAAGATACTTCATGATAGTAAGAAGATAAAAAGGCTCCTCTAAAATGCAAGGAGGGCTCATCAACTCTGGAATGTACTAATATAAACTTCAATAGTGTATGCGTTGAAATCCTCTATCTCCTATATCTGCATCATAAAATGATGCAGGCCCAGAATGGACGTCAGTACATGGACTATACTGGTATGTAAAATAGCTTAAGAAAATAAGTCTTGGCTCACCCATCTCCACTCAACAACTCAAAACTCATGCTTGACTCATCATATGTAAGTTTAAAGTAATTCATCGTTCAAAAAATATACTTGGTAAAATAAGCTTAGTAGTGCTAATCTCAGTTTAAAAATATCATACTCAATCAATATAGTGTTGCTTGGGAGTTTCTCTTAACCAATATCCTAATCCCACCACCTTAAGTTAGGTGATGCACAGCGAATCAGTATCATTTCCATGCTCGCGCTTAACTTTCCATGGAAAAAGGGCGATCAACTCTCTCTTTGATCCATGATAAATGTCCACTTGCGGGACAACAGTCATTAGACTAGCTGTAACAACTATCCTACGCTGGCAACATAGCTCTGTAGGTTAAAGTAGAAGTATACTCACTCCTCGCTAGGTGCTCGATACTCCCCCCAATACTAAAATATGCTTAACTCATCAATTAAGTCATAATTGACTCATCATCATCATAACTCAACTCATCATCATCTCATCATTATCTCATCATCATTTTAAATAAATATATTTGAAAAAAAATATATATTTGCATCATCATCAATGTGTACTCAAAACGTTAATTTCATCAAAAACTTATGCTCATGTAGACTTAGTAAATTATGCTTAAAACTCAACTCAAATCCTCAGAACCCAACCTTAACTCAAAATATGCATGGATTTCTCAAAAATCATGAAATTTAATGTTTATGCTTTCAAGTATAAAACTATAGCTCAATACCATATTGAAAGTATATGATGCAACAAAACTTCATAAAACATCAAGAGAATTCAGAATAAGTACATAATCTCAATACTTAAATAATATAATTTCTCAAATCTCAACTCTTTTACCAAACCTTGACTCAAGGAGTTGAAGGGGCGTGTGAGGAACAAAATATCACACTTTAGTATGCCTTACATACTTTGGAATTTAAGGAACAATCAAACCTCAATGGATTCTTGTGGTGAAATCAAGAACCTTACTCTTTCTCTTTTCTCCTCTTCATGCTCAAGAAAAACCTAGGTGAAAATGGAAGAAGAATGAGGACAAGATATGTTGTAGGACTTATATTCAGTCCCAAAATGGATGAGGGTTGAAAGGAATTGGTGGGAATTAACAAAAAAAACCTTTCTCAAAAGATGTCGAAAACCCCGTTACTGGCCCCGTTATTACTCGTACACAGTACTACGACCTGTAGGACCCCTCTTGTAAACCTTTGGCATAACTTTAGAGCTTTTGAAAGTTGCTATGAGCCTACACTAAGACTCATACCTCGACCTACGACTCATAACAAAGGTTTCCTAGTGCAATTCTGCACTGGCAGTCTTCAGTAAAATGGTCATAACATTTGACTCCGAACTCAAAATAAGGTGAAACTAGTTGCATTGGAAAACTAATTCAAAGGGCTATCATTTGGTATGTTATGGTTCATCTAGGTCTTTGTGTGCTAAAATTTATGCTCATTAAGTTGTCCCTTGTATAATCCAACACTAAGACCTCGATTTATAAGAAAGTCTTGAACTCGTCTAAGTACTAGATGACTCTTATGACTCTAAAACACTTCATATATGTAGGAATGAGGCTTGAATCATAGGTGTAAATGAGCATAGAATTATGGGGTGTCACACTTGCTTGGTCTTACTCATGTCGGTTGTGATCACATCTCCATTACATAAATGAGCATCATTTGCTCTTCATGAATCATGAATTTCATCGAATCTTGTTATATCACTTTCCTTGTTATATACCTCTTTCTATATGTTGTACCCTTGGCATTCAACATTGTATACCGGATTTGGTAAGTTACATGTATTGCACCCCAAATACTTAGTATATTCAAACGTACTAACGCATAAGGACCGAGGACTTTGATCATCCATTATATGAAAGTTGGCTCGGATCACAAGTTTTCTTATAGTGGTGAGTCCTATCTTTTAAGGACAAGTAACCATCCTTCTATCTATGCTGCCATTTTATTTCTTTATTTACGTTGAGGGTGAGACCGGGGTATGTCTTGGCCCTTATCCTATCTTATGTTAGAGGTATTGTTGGACATCTTGTAAAAACCCCTTTAAGTTATATGCTAAGTGTCATTGATAGGAATTTTGCTATGTTTTTGTTACCTCTGTAATATGGTTATGCATTTGGCTATGTGTTCTATGATTTGAATCATGTTATGATGTAAAAGATCCTAAGTACTGAATTTCCCCATAGCATATGTCATACTTAGCCACCCCTTAGTTTTATGTGCTATGTGTTACGTCAATCCATGTTAAGACCTTTCCCTATGATGTCCCAACAGCATGAGTCCTACTTTCCCATCTCTTAGAAGTATCTGTTTACTTTTGAATATGCTTCCAAATCGATGATATAGATTTTGGTACTTTGAGGCTTGTTTGGGGACTTTCGGGTTCCTATTCATCGTGTCACTCCTAGACCCTAGGTATGGGTCGTGATAAAGGTAGTATCAGTGCCGTAGGTTTGTAAATGATCTTTAGAGTATAACATGCCATGTCAAGTAGATTTCTATTCATGGGTGTGAAGTGCATATACGTATGCGTGGGAGGCTATGAGGATGTTTTAGGAATTGTCTCACTTTTTCACATCTTATATCATGCTACGATTTGTATGTTTAGTTTTTGATATTGATGGTATCATTGCTCCATTTCATAAAATGGCTCGTGGTATACCTGCCACACCGGCTTCGGCTAATGAAGGACAAGCACCACAAGGGCTTATGGATAAGCCTATGTCTAATAGTGAATTCCAAACGACCTTTGCTATGCTTGCCCAGGTGGTGACTATTCAGACTAGACAAGCCAATATTCCTCGAGATCCCACTGCAGCTTCAGTAGTGAGGGATTTCACCCTTATGAACCCTCCGATGTTCTTTGGGTCCAAAGTTGATTAGGATGTCCAAGAGTTCATTGATGAGCTCACCAAGTTGTTGAATATCATGGGTGTCACTTTTGAGGAGAAGGCTGAAGTGGCTACATATCAGTTGAAGGATGTAGCCCAGGTGTGGTACACTCCGTGGTCTATGGAGAGATTTTGTGGTGATGTTGTCAATTGGGAGGAGTTGAAGCTTGCTTTTCTGGATCGTTTCTTCCTACTTGAGCTTAGGGAAGCCAGATGACTACATTTATTAATCTCAAGCAGGGAAACATGAGTGTGAGGGACTATGCCCTCAAGTTCACTAAGCTTTCCAAGTATGCTCCGACACTTATGGCTGACTCTCATGTAAGGATGCATAAATTCATTTCTATATGTCTAACTTCCTTGTGAAAGAGTGTCTTATACTGATGCTTATTTGGAACATGAATGTATCTAGATTCATGGTGTATGCAAAACAAATTCAAGGGGATAAACTTAAGGAGAGCAGGGTTCATGATACTAAGAGAGCTCGGTTCGATGGTGGGTTCTCTTGTTCTAGAGATGGTGGTTTTGGTCGCTTCCAACAAGGACAAGCTTCCAATGCTAAGGTGGCTAATACAGGAGTGCCTTCTCCTAAGGCACCAATTGGTGGTGGACTAGGATATCCTCTGTGTAACAAGAGTGGGAAGCACTACATGGGTGACTGTTGGAGGTTTTGGGTGTGGTGACAAGGGCCATAAGATTTCTGATTGTCCTAAGGTTGCTCATAAGGGTCAGGGTCAAGTGGATCGAAGTTCTCTAGATCAACTAAGAGCTCCTCAAGGTGGTTCCCCAAGGAACAATAGGTTTTATGCTCTTCATGCCCGTTAGGAGGTGGAGGAGACCCTAGATGTTGTTACTGGTACATTAAAAGTATTTGAATTTGACGCTTATGCTTTACTTGACCCAGGTGCAAACTTATCTTTTGTGACTGCTCTGTTGGCCATTTAGTTGGGTTTGAGTCCCGAAACCTTAAGGTACCCCTTTTTAGTTTATACTCCCATGGGTGAATTTGTAGTTGCACATTGGGTTTATCGTGGTTGTCCTGTCTCTGTGTTGCATAAAGTCCTCACATGTGATCTTGTGGAACTAGAAATGTTTGACTTTGATGCGATTCTTAGAATGGATTGGTTGCATGTATCATATGCCTCTATTGCTTATAGAACCCTGAAGGTCAATTTTCAACCTCTCGATGAGCCCGTTCTTGAATGGAAGGGTAATGACTCTACTATTAAGGGTCGGTTTATTTCCTACCTTTAGGATTGAAAGATGATCTCCAAAGGGTGCATATATCATATTGTGAGGTTCAAAGATGTGGAGTCCGAGTCACCTACTCTTGAGTTATTCTGGTGGTGAATGATTTTTCGAATATTTTCTCTGAAGACTTGCCTGGTATTCCTCCCGAAAGGGAAGTAGACTTTGGTATAAATCTTCTCCTAGATAATCAACCTATCTCTATTCCCCTAGTCAAACATTACCGACTGAATTGATGGAATTAAAAGATCAGTTGAAGGATTTATTAGAGAAAGGTTTCATTAGGCCAAGTATATCTCCATGGGGTGCTCCGGTGTTATTAGTAAGAAAGAAAGATGGCTCTCTTTGGATATGCATTGACTACCGAAAATTGAATTAGGTGAACATCAAGAATAAGTATCTCTTGTCTAGAATTAATGACTTATTTGACCAACTACAAGGGGCTACCCATTTCTCAAAGATTAACCTCCATTTCGGGAGCCATCAGTTGAAGGTTAGGGAGTGTGACATTCCCAAGATGGCTTTTCGGACTAGGTATAAGCACTTTGAATTGGTGGTGATGTCATTTAGTTTAATTAATGCTCCAACTATGTTCATGGACCTTATGAATATGGTGGTCAAGCCATTCCTTGATAGCTTTGTGGTTGTATTCATCGATGATATTATCATTTATTCACAAAGTGAGCAGGAGCATATGGACCATTTGAGATATTTTTTACGAAGCTTCAAAGAGAAGAAATTATATGCCAAGTTTAGCAAATGTGAGTTTTGGTTGGGCGAAATTTCTTTTATTGGTCATGGGGTATTCGGTGATGGTATAAATGTGGATCTGAAGAAGACAGAGGCCATGAAGAATTAGCCAAGACCATTGACTCCTTCAGAATTTGAAGTTTTCTTGGGTTGGTAGGTTATTATAGGAGGTTTATTGAAGAGTTCTGCACTAGGGTAATGATGTTGTTTGTTTATTGAAGAGTTCTCATCTATTGCATCTCTTTTGACTAAGTTGACCCAAAAGAAGGTTAAGTTTTTGTGGTTGGATGAGTTCGAAAAGAGTTTTCAAACTTTGAAAGATTGGCTTACATCGCCTCCTATTTTGACTCTACAAAATAATTTGGATGCATTTGTGATATATTTTGATGCTTCTCGGATTGGATTGGGTTGTGTGCTTATGCAACATTGTAAGGTGATAGCTTATGCATCAAGGCAATTGAAGGTGCATGAACGTAATTACCCGAATCATGACCTTGAATTAGCGGCGGTGGTATTTGCTTTGAAAATTTGGAGACACTATTTGTATAGAGTGCATGTTAATGTTTTCACCGATCACAAGATCTTACAATATGTGTTCACTCAAATGGATCTTAATTTGAGGCAAAGGAGATGGTTGGAACTCCTAAAGGACTATGACATGAGTATTCAATATCATCCTGGCAAGGAGAATGTGGTAGCCGATGCTCTTAGTAGGTTTTCTATAGAAAGTGTGGCTCATGTTGAGGAAAAGAGGAAGGAGTTGGAAAGGGATGTTCACCGGTTAGCTAGGTTGGGTGTTAGGTTGGTCGATTCCAATGATTATGGTACTCATGTCCAAAATGGGATTAAATACTCGGTCGTGGTTGATGTAAAGTCTAAGCAAGGCCTATATCCGTCATTGGTTGAGTTGAAGAAGTTGGTTGCTGAAAAAAATATAGAGGTTTTCTCCGAAGGGGGAGATGATGTATTACAGTATCAAGATTGGTTATATGTTCCGGATGTGGATGATCTTAGAAGGATAATCATGAGTGAAGCCCGTAACTCTTACTATTCTATCCATTCGGGATCTACTAAGATGTATCAGGACTTGAAAGAGGTGTATTGGTGGCAAGTATGAAGAAGGATATAGCCAAGTTTGTGTTTGAATGCCTAAATGTCAGTAAGTAAAGGTTGAGCACCAAAGGCCCTGCAGGTTGACTCAAGATATTGACATACCTACTTAGAAATATGAAGATGTGAATGTGGATTTTATAGTTGGGTTACCTCAGACTAGGAAGTAATTTGACTCCATTTGGGTTGTAGTCGACTGGATGACTAATTTGACTTATTTCCTACCGGTTAAGACTACTTTTGGTGCCAAAGATTATGCAAGATTGTATATCCGAGAATTGGTAAGGTTACATGGTATGCCTAGGTCCATTGTATCGGATCGGGGTACCCAATTTACTTCTCACATTTGGAGGTCGTTCCAAAGAGGGCTTGTAGTAAGGTTAAATTGAGCACCGCTTTTCATCCGCAAACCAATGGGCAAGCCGAAGGACAATTCAAACCTTGGAGGATATGTTGAGGGCTTCTATTTTGGAGTTCAAAGGTAATTGGGATGACCATCTTCCACTTGTTGAGTTCTCTTATAATAATAGTTTTCATGCTAGCATTGGTATGACACCATTTGAGGCTTTGTATGGTAAGAGATGTAGGTCTCCGGTAGGGTGGTTTGAGTTAGGAGAGATGGCTTTGATTGGCCCGCACTTGGTGATGGAGGCTATGGAGAAAGTGAAGTTGAATAGGTAAAGGTTGAAGACGATTCAAAGTCACCAACAGTCCTATTCAGATGTGAGGAAAAGGGATCTTGCATTTCATGTTGGAGATTGGGTGTTTATGAAGGTCTCACCTATGAAGGGAGTGATGTGTTTTGGCAAGAAAGGCAAGCTAAGCCCCTGTTATGTAGGCCCTTATGAGGTTATTGAGCAGATTGGGAATGTGGCTTATAGGTTGGAGTTGCCCCCGAATTTGAGTTCCATCTATTCGGTTTTCCATGTGTCTATGTTATGAAAGATGGTTGGTGATCCTAGCACTATTATGCCTTTGGAGGGTATTGAGGTTGAGGAGAACTTGTCTTATGAGGAGGTACCGATGGAGATTTTGGATAGACATGTGAAATGGCTTTGTAATAAGGATGTAGCTTCATTAAAGGTGCTTTGGAGGAACCAACATGTGGATAGTGCTACATGGGAGGCGGAGTTGGACATAATGAAGTGATATCCCCTTCTTTTCCAATTTACTCTAGCCTAAGGTATTAGGTTCTTCCTTTCTAATTGGTCCTAATCCTTTGATTCTTGAGTCCCATGGCATGAAATGCTTACATATGCATAAAATGATTTTTATAATGTCTTGAATGATTTTAGTATGGTTCGACATGAGTTTTGAATACTTTATAATTTTCAAATGATGAACTATGCATTGTATCTTGTGTTTGAAAGTTTCATGTTTTAAGTCAAGCCTTTCAAGCCTTGTTCTTGCACATTCAAGGATGAATGTTCCCAAAGGGGAGATGATGTAGTAACGCGTGTCATCTCAAAGGAGGCCACACGGCCAGTGTGAGGTCATACGAGTCGTGTGGCCTCTAGTGAGGCAACACTTGGCCTTAATCTTGATTGTTGGCCCTTGGTGTGAAGTTACAAGCTAAGGCATAACACTGACACCTCATACGGACCATGTGAAACGTGACGGACTGTGTATAGGAGCCGTAGAGTGGCTTGAGCTTGAAACCCACCATTTGGGGCTAAGTGAGATCACATGGCCCCTCACACGGCTTGTGTGATGCCTCACGGGTCGTGAGGGTGCCCGTATGACTTCCGGAGTAAAAATATTCAAAGTATAGAATCACCGTCTCATAACGTTTTCATGCAACTTTTCCAAATGCTGGTATACAGGCACCACACACGGACCGTGTAGTGTCACATGGCTCGTGAGCCCAACCATGTAGTGCATTTATGCTAACAATTCTAAGTATCAAGCCATGGTTCTAACTTTCAGATTTTTATCTAAATTTTGGTTCATGGGCACTCTACACGGACCGTGTAGTGTCACACGATCCGTGAACCCGTCCTTAAGTGATGAGGGACAATTTTTCCATCTGTTTCATTAATGGTGTTTTTGTAAATTCTAGTCATTCTAATAACTTTTTAGGACTACTTATGCTATCTTAAGACTTTCTTATGGACTAAAACCCTATTCATATTATTCAAATTCATTCTCTCATTCTAAACACTCTAAAAAACTCCTCTCAAGAACACTTGTCGAAATTCAAGCTTGGAGTTCAAGGCTAACACAATTCTTCTTCAAATTTCTCTTGGGTTTTCTTCATCAGGTCTAGGTATGCGGGTTTGATCTTTGGTTCCTTTCAACCAAGAGACCCAAAGCTTTTCTAGTACTTTTCATGAAATTTTAGCTACTTTAAAATTGGGGTTTTGAATATTATGATTCCTTAAATTCTATTAATATATGAGTTATGTTTATTTACTAATTATAAGTTGATTTAAACCATAATATGATGAATTATATTGAGTTTATGAAATTATGAATTAATATGTATGTCCCTTTCTAAGGTTTGTTTACGCATGGGTGATTATATTATTATTTTAAATGTGGCGTTAATTATGTTTTCACTTGAATTTCATATTATATTGATGATTTTAGATTGATCTAAATTACCCATGTCGCTCACATTTCATGCCAACATATGCATCTCATGATTATGGAAATTTATGGAAATTATGAAATGGGTTAAGCCCAATTATGTTTTATTATATGATTTTGACAAGATATGAGTTATGACAAGAATGTGATCACATATATATCTTCGATTATGATTCGTTGATCATTATGGGTGCTTGCACCATTAAGTATGTATGAATGAGCTATTCCTATGCATGATTATTATGACTATGAGCTATGATTTGGCATTTAAGCCTAAGTATGAATTATTATGACTTGTGTTTGGCTTTTGAGCCTAAATATGCATCGAATGGATTTGAGATAACTATGCCTTCTTTTGAAACTACGTATATTATAAGTACTCTTGTGGGGTGATGACTTAGCACCGATGGATTAAGGATTCTCTCTCTCTCTCTCTCTCTCTCTCTCTCTCTCTCTCTCTCTCTCCTTGAACTATTTGCCTAAGATAGGTTATGAGAATCCTATCCAAAATGGGAGTTCCCATAAAGAAGGTTACTTCATAAGAAATTAAAGTCCCCGTAAGGTGAAGTATAATGTGATATGATATGCTATATGTGAAAATCCTATCTAAAATGAGAGTGCCCATAAGGAAGGTTACTTCATACGAAATGGAAGTGCCCCTAAGGTAAAGTATCGAGTACCTTTGGCAAGTAGACCACATCTTTATCAGTGAGGGGTATTTGTCGTGATTCCATGCAATAACTCACTTGGTTTACTTATGTTGGTTGAGGTCACATCCTCACTATATACATGAGCATTATTTGCACTTCATACATCATGAATTTCATAGCATCTTGTTATATTACTTTCATGCTTATATACCTCTTTCTATATATTGTGCCCTTGTCATTCAACATTGTATGCCAAATTTTGTAAGTTGCATGCATTGCACCCTGCATAATTAGTACATTCAAACGTACTAACACTTACTTTTGCCTCCATGATCTCACTATGTAGGGAATGAGGACTTTGATCATCCATCGCACGACGCTTGGCTCGGATCTCAAGTTTGCTTGTAGTAGTGAGTCCTATCTTCCAAGGACAATCTACAATCCTTCTACCTATGTTGCCCTTTTATCTCTTTATTTACATTGAGGGTGAGCCCGGGGAATGTCTTAGCCCCCGACCTATCTTATGTTAGAGGCATTGTTGGACATCTTGTGAAAACTCCTTTACATTATATGCTAAGTATTATGGATGGGAATTTTGTTATGGTTTGGTTACCTATGGAATATGTTTATGAGTTTGGCTATGTGCTTAATGATTTGATTCATGTTATGATGTGAAAGATCCTAAGTCCCGAATTGCCCCCATAGCGTGAGTCATACTTACCTGCCCCTTAGTTTTATGTGTTACGTGTACGTGAATCCATGTTATTCCCTTTCCCTATGATGTCTTCACAAAGTGAGTCCTACTTTCCCATCCCTTAGAACTATGCGTTTACTTTTGAATATGCTTTCGAACCGATAATGTGGATTTTTGTACTTTGAGGCTTGTTTGGGGACTTTAGGGTTCCCATTCGCCATATCACTCTTAGACCCTACGTCCGGGTCGTGAGAACTTCTTATTAGAGGTCCATGTCACCAAAATTAAACTAGTCAAAAAAAATTCAAATATGCTATCAAAATTTGAGAAAATATTTATCTACGCGATTTGTTAATAGTTGGGATCAACCATGTCATTGTCAATATAAAAGGAACCCATTCTTTCTACTCTTAATGGTCAGGTTTGATGGTTTTCCAAAACCTTGTTTCCTCATCTACTCTTAATGGAAGTCCATGTTCCAAAATTAAACCGCCTAATTAATTAATTTAATTTGAAATTATAACTTGACCCATTAACACCATACCAACTCACTCTAATCCATTTTCTGTTTATTTCTTCACAAACCCTTAGATCAATCAATTGTAAAAACCTAGTAGATGAATTCATCATTATATTATAGAAGAAATGGAGGGGGAGGGTGGTTTCAAAATATTAATTATAGAATACGAAGAAAACAAGGAATTGCTACTAAATTATGAAAGATATGTAGGAATAAAAAGCAAAAAATGAAAATAAACAAATTTTAGTACAATCCAAGTGAAATTATAGGGTGCAAGATCAAAACCATGAGTGTAATCGTGATTAGAACATCACAAGCCTTGATGGCACTCCAAATAGTTAGAAAATAAACAAGAGTGGAAAAACTCATGCGAGCTAATAAAGAACTAATATATTCAAGAAAAATGGGGTTCAATTTTGGAAGAGTGAGAGAAGAGTGATGGAGATTTGTGTCAAAAGAGATTAAAAAATAATTACTTGTAAAAACTAAATTTTTAAAGCTTTTGTAAAGGGAGTTTGTAATGACTTGTTTTGTCATTTTTTAGCTTATCTGTGAAAATTATTATTTTTCCCTTTCGTAAGTTGCCTTGGGCCTATTTTAAACTATTTGTATTATTGGAACTGAAATCATGAGTTTTAAAAGTTAAAAAATATGAGTTTTGGCATTTTTAGAAGCTTAACTTGTTGAAAAAGTGAGTTGTTGTACCACTCTAAGTTTTGGATGTCGAATAAGAAATCCATCGATTGCATCAGCTCCAAAATGTCAAATCTGGGCCAGGAAAGTTAAGAACTAAATTCGGAGTTAAAATGAAGTTTCTTGGTCCAAAGTTGCATTTTTAGTTATTTGTGGAGCCAAAGTTTGACATTGTTCAACACTCAGAGTTTGGAAGCTCGGATCAAAATTCGATAGTTCTAGTAGCTCCGAATGGTGAAACTAACACTAGAAATGATCTTGTCATAATTTTTAGAATTGCCAAGGGCATTTTTGATATTTTGAGTTTTAAATTAGTATATTTGACCTGCATTAGTAATTGTGTTGAGGAGACCTCTCAATTGAATTTTGATTATTTCATTGAGTCCAGATCGGCATTTATAGTTTGGATACATATTTAGTTTGTGTAATTATGATTCCAAATGAGTTCTGAGGGTATATTCAGAAGTTCTAGAATTAGCTGTGTATTGCTGATGCAAAGCTTTCAGGTGCAGGTTCGTTTGTTCTCTGTGTAGGCGCCCAAGAATCCAGGTTCATGGAGGTGTACTTGGTTTTGATCTGCATTCGTGGTCAAGGGCTCCACGTTCGTGGAGGTCAATGATGCTAACCCTCCTTGTTCGGTGTTTATGGGGCCCACCCTCTGTTCGCAAGCCCCATCGTGCATTCACGAAGTGTATTTTCAGCCTGAACAATGTTAAAACTGAGAAACATCATTTTTACTCCATTTTCAAATATTTTAAGCCTTTTGGGTGACTTTTAACGAAGGGCTTTGAAGAAATCTTCTGGGTAAGGGTTTCTAACCTTATTTTGATTAATTTCCATGAATTTTATCTTGATTTTGTCTTGAGTTTCGTGACTTTGAATGTGTAAATTGGGGAGTTTTAGTCGATGATTTCAAAATTTTAAGTGGTGATTTCTCTTTTGATATGAACTCTATTTTAGTGAAATTTTCACCATAGACTCCTTTTTTTTCGTGTAGAACCTGATTTTTAAGTCAATTTCCAAATTTGGGAACCTTAAATTTCAGCTCTGGTTTTGACCATTTTCCCTCTAAGCCTAATTCGTGCCAATATGAGTATCAAAATTCATCTCTTGATTCTTAGTATATGTTTTTGATAGCAATTGATCGATTTGGGGATCTTTTGGAGATTTGAGTTCATTGAAAGTTTGTCCGAGTGCGATTTTGGCATTGAGATAGGTTTGACTAAACTTTATGGGACTGAATTTGAGTCATTAGACATGCCCATATGATAATTGTAAGATTTATATTGATTTATGAGCCAATGGCATAATATGATAGAATTTTGATGGAAATGTGATGTCGGTTATGCCAAAATTTGAGTAAAATGTGATCTTATTGACATACTGAGATGAAATAATGAGAATTGAGAGGATTCTGGATATTATTATGATAATATAGGACTTGTATTTGGATAGTGTTGGGGTAAAATTAATGATATTTGTGATATATTTGAGATTTATGAGCTTAGGCGGGGACTTGCGGAGTCCGGTTTCATTGACCTTCTGATGATGATGAAAGAGGGTAAATTGAGACATATTGATGCCATTGTGGTTCTAGTTGATGCACTTGACATAACCCTTTTGTTGTAGTGGCTATTTTACATATCCTTTATCAATTGAATTGTTATTATTTATATACTTGAAAGGTTGCATTGGTAACCACATATCTCATACTTGAATGGTTGAATTGGTATAGACATATCTCAAACTTGAAAGGTTGCATTGGTATGCACATATCTCATACTTGAATGGTTTGCTTGGTATGCATATATCTCATACTTGAATGGTTGCATTAGTATACACACATTTTATTGCATCCGTACCACTTAAGACATTATGATACATTGAGATATTATATTATAAGGCCTACGATGCCTTGAGATACTTCAGTATGGGGCCTGTAACGCTTCGAGATACTTCTATTTATGGCCTGCGATGCCTTGAGATATTTTGAGTGCATGGCCTACGGTACTTTCAGATACTTCAATGTAGGACATGTGATGCCTCAATGTACTTTTGTATATGGCCTGCAACACCTTGAGATATTTGAGTACATGGCCTGCGACGAACCCGGGTTCTATCAGGAAGATTCATCTCGATTAATGTGTATATCGGCCCTTCGACGATTGTAATTCGATCTCATACATAGCCTGTGACGCTATTTCATTTATATATTTCATATGTATTGCATAATTGATTGTACTTAGTACCTTTAACTACTCCTATTTATGTTTATACTGTGTGCCAGCCTTGTGTACCATCCTTGAGTCATCGTGGGTCTTTTGAGTTTCCCTTTGTTATTTTGTCTTCTAGATATTGTATTAGATATTATCAGGCACAATTGTGTCTTTCATTTGAGATAGTTGTGTTTTACTCATTCGTACTACTTCAAATGCTCTTGTATTCATGACTCCAAGTTTTGGGATTTTGCATTAAATGTTGTAGTTGTTTCCGCTTTACTTTATTCTCCTTAGTTGCATCTGATTTTGGGTCGTGACAAGTTCGGTATCAAAGCTTTGGGTTCATTAGGCTCATGAGTCAATAGTGGGGTGTCTTGTAGAGTCTCGCAGATAGACATGTAGATGTCCATACCTATCTTCATGATGCTACGAGGCACTTGTTATGAAAACCTTTCATGTCTTGCTTTTATTCATGAGTTTCTTCATATCATATGTTCTGAAAGTGTCTAATATACTCCTCCTGCAAAGATGTCAGCTACTAGATCTCGATGATTAGTGAGGGAGTCTGAATGTCGAGGCAGGGCTCATGATAGGGTCAAGGGCTAATGAATTTCTAGAAGGGCAGCTCCATCGAGAGGACAAACTAGATCAGCTTGCCCAAAGCCAGAGTATGAGTCAGAGAGGCCTATAAACTCTGTTCCACCATCTTTAGCCCCTGATGCTACACCCTTGGTTCAAGAGTTGCTTTTACAGGTATTGGCTAGATTGGAGGGAGCACTTCCTTCTCTAGTTACTATTCGATGCAATGATTTCTACAGCACCAGTTGTTCCTTCTATAGCCCTAGCTGATCCAGCTATGATTCATATGGGTCCTACCTCAGTGCCAACAGATCCTCCTATGTCATCTATGATTCCTCCTTAGACATCTCGATCGATTTCTGGTTCATACTTTCAGGGATAAGCTATAGCTACTCCAATTACACCACCTAGAATTTGGTGCCACCATCTTCTTCTTGTCCTTCCATGTCCACAACTGATTAGAAGTGTTTTGAGCAGTTTGTATGACTGCCCCCCTCGAGATTTAATGGTACCCCTGGTTATAAGGCTTGTCATTTCTTGTCAGAGTGTCAGGACTGGCTATGTAATTTGGCCATCCTGAGACATATGGAGTTACTTACACTTCTTACCAGTTCGCTGGCCTAGACAAAGCATGGTGGAGGTCAGTTTAAGCTTGTCAACTTGTTAGATTTCCATTCATGACATGGGAGCAGTTTAAAGAGCTATTTCTAGAGAGGTTCATGCTATATAGCCTTTAGGACAACCGATAGGTTAAGTTTGATAGACTTCAGAAGGGTTCTATGTCGGTATCGAACTATGAGTCCAAATTTCATACACTGTCTCGATATGCCTTGTCCAGCATCCCTATTGAGTTCGAGAGGATTCATTGCTTCGTCAAGAGATTGATGGGGTATGTTCAAGAGTCTGCAACTTTCTTGGTTTTGGATGGAGGCATATTTCAGAGTATGGTGGATCATGCTTGCATGTTAGAGGGCATCAGACATGGTAGACAGGGTGGCTAGAAGAGATTCCATTAGCACATCTAGTTTAATAGATACCCGTCGCGAGATCGAGAGTTCTAGAGGGAGGGTCATCAGGGTTGGGCAATTCATGCAACTATACTAGCATTTGACAGTGTTGACATGTCTAGAGCTACTTTGATGGGCCATAATAGCTCTTCTAGTGTACCCAGACGTGGTGGCTTTTCAGGACAACCATCTTAAAGGTAGGAGATCAGGGATTATTACCATTGTTATGAGATTCGGCACTTGCCCCATCATTGTCCACATCGTTCACCTTCTACCCAAGCTTCAAAGTCTCAACCAGCCCATCCAGGTGATTAGTGAGAGAGAAGCCACTAGGAATGCTCCTATAGATACAAGCAACTACATTGTACAAGGCCAATGTCTGGATATAAAAGATGACCATCAAAAGGGGAGGAGACTGCTGAGTGTCTGGAGCTGTTGATGCTCACTAATGTCTCCTGAAATGGTCTGGACTCACAACTCAGCAATCGTGACTCGTACCTGGACTTGCACCATGGAAAGATGCAGAAATATAGGGGTGAGTACCGATAACAGGCACCTATTTGGCATCATCGGCTAATTGAGTGAAAAACTGTAAAGGTAAAAGGCTTAAAAATGGAAAATCATCTAACCCAACTGAATCAACCTAAGTGATGTGCAATGATACCGACTGATAAAATCTGAGCAGGCCTATCCTGAACTGAGATATAGTAATGCATATAACCAATGAGGTACCCGACCCAGAACATCAACAGCTGCTCGAACCTCGAAATCGGCACTCATTCCTTGGACACTCAGATGTGGCCACTGAAGACTATAGATTACAGGGAGTGTCAGTTGGGTCTCAGACACTCAAACGTGTCCACCAAAGAGTACAAACCACGGGGAGCATCATCTAGGTCTTGGAGCATACACATAATCACCCACTCAACTATTCTATCCAAATCTGAACCTCTAAAGTCATATCCTTCCTCCAGGCAAGAATTACACAGCCTAACTAAGCATAAAGATCACCTCTCTCAGACGATAAAATGTAACCCCAACAGTGCACAATGACTAATAGCAGTATACAAGATTGTATACATCTCATAAACTAATGTAGGGTCATGCCAACCCAAGGCCACATACACCACATTCTAGTCTATCCTATGTACTCAAAATAAACATGGACAGTCACAGGTATATCATAAGTATCCAAAACAACCAAGCCTGGCAGAGTCATATCGATACATAAATCAGTCGCCAGTACGGCTGTATCATAGGTATCTAGAGCAGGTCAACCTATCAGAATCATATTTATACTAGAGTCAGTCCATAGTATGGCATATAATCAACAAACAACCTTACAACCCACACATCTTATAGCATCAGGCTACAAATCTATACAAATAGGAGTTAAGCCTGAATACATAATGATGTGCTACAAAAATACAACACTTTTGCTGCTTAAAACTTAGAATTTTGTGTGTTCGCAAAGTGATGTTAGTAAGTTTGATGTGTTTTTGTGTTTGTTGTTTAGGATTTCAGGAATCAGGATGATTTTGGGTAAAGTTATGTAGATTTTAAGTTTTTCAGGATGTACGGAGCTTTCTACTGATCGTGGTTTATTCCACAAGCCATAGAATGAGTTTGAGATCCAGTGAAAGGCCAATTTTCAGATATTGAAGGTACGAGTTGTTAGATGAGTCGTAGAATCATTTATGGCCCAAATGTCAGGTTCGTATGTTAAAGATCAGAAAATATATTGAGTGTTGAACTGTAATCAGATGAGGGCCCTTATGATCGTAAGTCAGATGATGGGTCATGGATAAGATCACAGTTGGAGGATCAAGATTTTGAAGATTTGCTAGAAAGTTAGCAGATGACCCCTTACGGGATGTAACTCAGAAGATGACCCATAGGAGGAGTTCATAGGTTAAAGAAGGATTTTGTTTGAAGTGGATTATGAAGCCCAGATACGAGCCATGATTTCTTCTATAGCCCGTAACCTTTTCTATTCGAGTTGTCAATTTTATTTTTTCTATTTTATTTTGGATTTGGTTTTTACTTATTCTAAATAGTTTTTTTAGAATGGGGACAAACCAGAGAGAAGTGAGAACATTGAGACTTTGTTACATGTGATTGTTACTTGTGATTATTTTTTACATTATATTGGGTTTATTACATTGTGAGTGCTTGTGGAGATACCACATTTATTGTTCTTTAATACATATTATAAATGTTTAATAATGCTATTTAACTTTATTCTTTTATATACAATGATCATGCATAGATAAATCCACAACTAGGGTTGTGGAACCATGAAGAACTAACAAAGTAAAAATCGAATAACCCGTAGCCCTTGAAAAGTGTGCTGCATGTATTGATTATCTCTTCGTTTAGAATGCTTTTTAATGGTAGTCAATGTTAGAACTCGCCTAATTCTTACTTACTAGATCAAGGGGGTAATGAATGGGACAAGAGATATTAACAAGATTCGATGTGATCCCTCTCGTCAATCAACCTAACCGGATCAAGGGATGCTTGTACTGGACGAAAGGTAAGGGTTAGTAATGCAACACTACAAGGATGGATCAAATCATATCGTCAAATTTGCCTCTCACCTTGATTAAAGGGGTTAGGTAAACATAACTTACCAGTTCTTCATGTTACACACTAGAAATAATTACGATTGTTGATAGATGTCTCCTAAACTACACCTCCTTTTGAAGGTATAAGCGGTCGTTGTCAAAATGTATAACCTAACCAAGGTTAGGATCAATCTCACAGGGAATATGGTCTAGACCTGGAGTAATTATGATCATTTTAAACAAATTAACCTACTTATCTTCCGAAGGGGGGATTTATAATTACAATAAGTAAACCTAACTAGAAGCAAGTGTTGTGAAATCAGTGAATAATCTCAATAGAAGATCTCAAAGTTCTCCAGAAGAAATCACAATGTAATAATCTCAATGTAAAAATCACAAAATATGAGTTCTCTAAGTGTTTTTGTCCTCTCTTATGCGTCTCCCCACTAAAAAGACCTAAAAACCTATTTATAGTAAGTAAAATACAAATCCAAAATGGAGTTGGAAAACTGGATTCGACAGCTTCTATGGAGAGGGTTACAGGTCGTATAAGATAGCATAGCCCATACTAAGCTTCATACTCTGAAATTTACAAAATTACGAGACCTTTTGACGGGCCATCTTCTATTTTGTCTGCTAACTTTTTTGAAACTTTAAAAAATCTAATCCTCCAGGCAAGACCTATCCAAAACTCGTGAATAAATCTATGGCTTGTCTGACAGTTCGTGGATGTAACATCTAACACTTGGCCCTTGACTAGATCTGACTCACAAAACCAACCTATAGCTCGTGGAATGAACCACTTCCCGTAGAGTTGTACGTAAAATCCTAAAAATTTGAATTCTAAAGAACTTTTCCCAAAACTATACTGAATCTTGTAATCCTACAAAATAAACATAAAAACACATCAAACCAACTAATATCGCTTTGAGAACACACAAAATTTCAAGTTTTAAGCATCAAAGATATTGTATTTTGGCAGCACATCAACACCCTTAACTTAAAATTGTTGCTTGTCTTCAAGTGATGGACTCAATCTACATAAGCAGTATAGAAACACACTGATCTCAATCTAATGGTATACATCATCTTTAAATCTATCACAGATTCCTGAACTAATATATCAGTGCATATCAGATAGTCATCAACCAAAACAATGCAGATCAATATGTGTGATAGTACAACTATGACAAGCAAGGTAACCACAGATAAGCAACAATCATTGACATAGCCTAGAATCAATAGTGTAAGTCATGTTTCGTCACAAAAAAGAAGTCCCATATCTCACTCTTGATAAGATTTGATTTTTGGGAGTAAAAAAATCACTCACACTAATAACAAATGTTCAAATTAAACACTGCGCTCAATACCATATGCTTTCCCCTATACTCATGATTATAACCTTTGGCTACTTCGACCAGGATCATTATAGGATTTTTGGCTTGTAACGTAGGCTCAAGGGGCTTTAGTATGATGTTTTAGGAACATAGTGACTAATGACCCTCCTTCAAACTACGTTATTCTGCACTTTTCCCTACCAACACTGTTATCTTTTAATTATTTCTCCCTTCTCCTATTTCAAACCTTCCTGAGTGCTTTCTTCAAACTTTTAAGCTCATTGCGTTTTTATTTTCACATTCTTCTTCTTTTTACCTCATTATTTAGGCATCTAGTCATTTTTCTTGCACCCATAGCATATCTTTCCCTTTTATATGTATCACTAGCTTCTATCCCTATTTAGTGTGATTTACCTTAGACTAGCCACCCTTAACGTAGGCTTTTAGCCTGAGTTAAGGTGCACAATATCCAACATATGAACCAAAGCCACTTTTGGAAGCCACCCTCAACTTAGGCTTTTGGCCTGAATCAAGGTGCACAATATTCAAGGAAGGACCAAGGCCAAATTCAGGATTTCACATTCAAGTGCCCAAACTTCCATCTTCAGATCATCGGTCCTCTTCATAGAATAATAGATATTGAAGACAACTTCTTCATCATTCAATCGAAACTTGAGTTAGCCTGATTCCATATCCACCGGTACTCATCCAGTGGCTTGAAGGGCCTATTCAAGATGATTAGGACTTCGAAGTCAACTTCGCAATCAATAATCACAAATTCTGTGGGGAATATAATTTTTTCACTTTGACAAGAATGTTATACAATACCCCCACAAGCGTTTTCACTATCCTGTCAGCCATCAATAACCGCATGCTTGTTCGAGTAGGGGCTCCTAAGCCTAACTTCATGAATATTCCAAGAGGTATTAGATTGATGTTGGCACTTAGGTCAACAATGCCTTTGCAAATTTCATATCTCCAATGGTGCAGGGTATGCTGAATGCTCCAAGATCTTCTTTCTTTTGCACCAAGGACCTTGTTGCTATTGCGATGCAATGTTGAAGGTCTTGAGAGAGCTCTTGGTTCACAGTCCTCTTTTTCATCACCAAGTCCTTCATGAATTTTTCGTACTGGGCATCTTATCCAATGCCTTAATGAGAGGGATGTTGATGTTGAAACATACCTTCTTCCTCCTTCTTTTTGAGTCTTTAAGGGAAAGGGGGAAGGTCTAGGTATGGGTTTCAACTTTTGTGGCATCAGTACCTCGCCACTCATCCCATCCTTGGTGCTAACATCTCCAGTCTCTGCATCTTTGGTATCTACCATCTTCTTATAAACCTCATCATCATCAACTGGTATCGGTGGATCAATAGTTTGCTTGCCACCATTGTCATCACTGCTATGCACTGCCCCGTATTCTTTGGATTTTGCATCGTGTTGCTTAGAATATACACATACATCACAAGAAATTCTAAGGGGAGGGATTATATGACTCACGCTACAGGAGTAGGGACTTATGAACTTCACCATCTCATCATCACACTATCAACATAAGATAATACATAAGCATAGCTTCCGTAAGCATCAAATATATCAAGCTCATACATAGAGTTTCATGACGTCCAACAATGCCTCTGAGTCATAAACTGGACGGGGGCCAAGGCATATCCTGGGCTCACCCTCAAAGTAAAGACATAAGAAAATCATAACCTAGCATACGTAGAAAGAAGTTGAACTTTTCTTTTGAATAAAAGACTCACCATAATCAAATTCTCACAAATCCAATCTAGTCTTTAAAAGATGGATGAGGAAAGTCTTCGGTCCCTATATGGTAAGATCATGTAGGCAAAAACTATGTATTATATATATAGAAGGAAATATATAGGAAAGGATGTCACGACAATAGCCTTATCCCCATGATGCATGAATGCCATAATACATAAATATAGCAGGAATGGGACCTCAACCCACATATAAGACCATGCGAGCTATTAGATAGAATCCTAATATTGCCTCTACACAAGAGAAAGCATTATCTAGTTGCCAAAGGTAGACCATACCTCTCCTTATGGGAACACTGCCTATTTTTGAGGGCACCTCACCTTGCGGGATCATCATCCTTTTCAGAAAGGATTCAACAGGTAATTAATCATCCACAAAGGAGTATAAACATGAACCTACATTGGCACATAGTTATGAAAGCCCCACCGCCAACCTCATTCTGTTATCTCATAGGAATACATATACATGCTTGAAATAGGAGCATAATTCTTTTCAAATCGTATTCATGCATACTTGGGATTAAGAGTCAAATCATACTTCAATTCATGATTACATACATAGGAATAGCTCAATCATATTATACATGATGGTATATACACACCCATAACTGTTTAAAGCCATATCATAGACATTATGTGATCACATTTCATGTCATAACCATACTAGTCTTGAAATCATAGTCATAATCATAATTGGGTAATAACCCATATCATAAATCTCATCGAAAACCTTGTTCATGCATGCTTATGTCATGAGGAATGAGAGAATATCATGGGAACTTGAAATGCATACTCAAAATAAGATAATAAGATGAAAACATTCTTAATCCATGAAAAAATCAATAACTGAAACATACTTGAAATTACTCATGCATAAATTCATAATTAAAAGGGACATGCAAATTCCAATATTATAAAATCCATGTAAATCAAAATAATAAGACTTAACACATGATGAAATCAACAATTGATAATGAATCATATAATAATTTTATCAATTTCAAGCTAAATCACATAACCCACTTGTAATTCATACTTAGAAATCATGAATGTGAAGAAATAGATTTTGGGTCTTCATGATTGTAAGGAAATTATGAATGAAACCACACTTGCCTTGTAGAAATTAGGAAGATTAGAATGAATTAAACTTGAGCTTGAAGCACCCTTGAATTTCCTAGCTTGAATCTTCAAAGATTCACATGAATGGAGTAAAAGACTTGAATTCTAGAGTTTAAGTGATGGAAATTCTAAAATGAAGTATGTTAAATGAATAAGGGCTGATTTAGGGTTCTTAAGACATAAAAATCATAAAAGACCTTGTAAGTGAACAAAATTACCAAAGAGCCCTTAATGAAATGGACTTACAAATTGAGCTGGAGACCTGCAAAATTGGCTCTACGGTCTGTGGTGGCCTCCGTGAAGGTGACCTTAGATCCTAGCGAAAATGGCCAAGGGTCTCTCTAGGAGCATCACCACGGTCCGTGGTGCTCACCTTAAGCCATGGTGTTTTCTGTCATGAGCATCACCACTTGAAAGTCTCTACTCCTTGCTAAGGTAGTCCCCAAAAAGATGAAGTGTTCCTCTACGGACCAGTCACAAGCCATGGAGGGAGCGATAAAGTCATACCTTGGCAACCTTCACAGGATCCGCCCAAGGGTCCCTTCACCTCCCACGACCCATGGACCCCTCCACGACCTGTAAAGGGTCTTGTGAAAGGACACCCTTGCCAAAAACTTTTCAAAATTGACTTTTAGAAATGTTAAGGCCTTGAAAGTTTTGGGCCCTTATATCCTTAAGAGACAGTGACAGAAGCAAACCATGAGCGATGTGAATTCCTTATAAGTGTTAAGTATTACTAATACTACAAAACTATGAATTAATAAGATTATTTCCTTAGGAATATTATCGCAGTTAATACTTGCAATTTTCTTGGAAAAATTTTAAATTCCTCAGTATTCAACTATATTCCATATGAATCATATATTCCCAAAAAATTTGCAAGTAAAGTTGGTGGTATTGCAAAATAAATGCTTGTCGTATCACCTAAGAAACCTAGTGGCAGGAACACTAACACTACATAAATCCATAGGTACATGAACAAAAATATATATATAAGTTCCTTTCTTAATACAAAGGAAAATCTCCAGGTTACCTGAAAAGTTATTTGGAAAATATTTTAATGCTGTTTTAGTTGAGGATTTAGTCTTGGGTACCCATACATTTTATTACCTTGAAATATAGTTGGGGATTTAGTTGTAACAATACTAGTTAAGATCTAAGTGGTTAGACAATATGTAGTGGACTATCCGTCATGCCCTGATAATGTTCATGCTCCAATAAGAAAGCAGTCGCTGTCAGCAATTAAGCAAACCGAAGGTTAGGGTCGAATCCACAGGAAATACGAGACTTGACTACAAGAATCCACTACTAATCATTTCAAGCATAAATAATAAATGGGAGGGGGGTGTTTGAGATTCAAAATAGAATAAACACTAAACTAAGATGCGAGGAAGCACTCAATTTTTGGGACAAGTTGGGAATTGTGTTCACCATTGTTCATTGACTTGATTACCCTAGGTAACATAACTACAATTGGAAATTCGCATGCAAGACAGTGACTTGGGTTCTTCCATTCCTCTTTTGAAGGTGAAGGTCAAATTTCACCACGGCACTTGGTCGGCCACAATGGCGTGCCAACTAACCGTTACCAATTGTCCCAGTCAACCTCACCTTGGTCAAGTTTGCTTGATTAGACGAGAACACATCAATCGAATCTTATGATCTACTTTCCTTTTCCTATTTGTCACTACCTTGGTCGGGCTAGTGATAGTAGGCGAGGTTTGGTGTTTTCCACCACCAAATGACAATCATAATGAAGGGAATAGACAATGTATGTAAACCCCATTCATAGAAATGCAATAAACATAGGTTATTTCAAACCAACCACCCATGATTCCCACAACCCCAAGTTGTGGGTACTTAGCTACTCATGGATAAGGCAAAACAAGCAAAAATGCAAATACAAGACATATTTAATGAAAGTTCTACCAAAAGCACTGAAGAATGTAGGCACTACAAGTTGCAAATCCAAAAGCTTGATGATCAACGATGAGTACAAAGAAAGATTTGCAATCCCCAAAATGGGCTTTCCAAGGGAGAATGATAAAATAATCTAAAACCCTAAAATATTCTTGAGAGAATATTCAAAGGCAAGTTCTATCTTCTAACATATGGAATCTCCCTATAAAAAATGAACTTAATGTGTTTATAGTATTTACAAATAAACCCTAAAAATAACATAGAAAAGATAGCTGACAATTGGTACGCCTTGTAGGTATGACTCATAGTATGACCTATGAGCCATAGTTGGGGTCTCATATCAGGTTCTTGGCATCTTGGAATGAACTGGTACAACCCACAGGTATGATTTGTTGCTTGAGCTATGACTCATATATTCCTCTCGTAGTCTTGGTCTTTAGTTTTTTGTCCATGATTTTGGCTCTATGATTCTTGCTACGAGTCCACCTTTTACGAGTCATAGTATAACCTACAACTCATAGGATGGCCTTGTGGGGTTGACCTCCACTTAGAAGATTTTTGAGTTTTTCGTCTCTATTTCTTGCTATGACACACCCTTCGACTCATAGCTTGGGCTACGACTCGTAGGTGTGCTCATATGTCCTATGATTGAGAAAAATCTGTAACTTTTCTTCAAAATCATGCCAACCTAACTTTTCTTCAAGAACAACACAAAAACACATAAAAACCATAAAAATCCGCATTAAGAACACACAAAACCCTTGTTTTGGGCATCAAATATGCTATATTTTGACAACATATCAACACCCTCAACTTAGAATTGTTGCTTGTCCTCAAGCGACGACTCAATCTAAGCAGACAATGAAAAATACATAGTAGCTACACTAATGGCATATACAATAACTCCTTTAATTCAAGTACCCAACTATCATTTGCAAAACAGGATTGCAAATTTATTAAGCAAAACCAGAACATAATGAGATACCTGGCAATCCAACTATGACAATTTATGGAGCATCACCCATCCACCATCACTGGTATAGTCATATGCTACTCAAGCAGTGCAAATGCCCCTCACTAGAAAGAAGTCCCTCATACTCACTCAAAAAGCATTTAGAATTCAGGGACTAAGGAAGCATTCTCACTCTCACAATTGAAATTCATGCATACTGACTGACACCATGAGTTTGCCTCTATACTCATCTTCTGGGTTAGTGATAAAGTGGATTTGGATAACTTTAGGAGTTATGGGCTTGTAATGTAGGTTCAGGGGGATTTGATATGGCATTTTAGGCAAGTAGTGACTAAAAGCTATCCTTGAACCATATTTACCAATACTTTTGTTTTCATAATCCAACCCTTTTCACTAAATCCACCCTTATTCTCCTATTTTGAAGTTATCTCGAGTGCTTTCTTTCTATTTTCAGCTGTGCCTTATTTCTGAACTCAATTCTTACTACTTTTTCTCAATTCAAGGCATTTTTCTTTTTCTTATTTTTCACTCAGCTCTTGATTTTTCATTTTGTTCTTTATTCCCCAACTAACCACCTCATTGTCATTACTTTACCACAATAAGGGCCACCCTCAACTTAGGCTTTTAGCCTAACATAAGATATATAATATCTATTCCTCAAACCAGGGCTACAACTTGTAGCCACCCTCAACTTAGGCTTTTAGCCTCAATTAAGGTTCACATGTCCAAGGACAGACCAGGGTCAATATCAAGTTATTTCATCAAACAAGGTTAAGCTAGAAAGGTGTCAAGAAAGAATGAGTAAATGATAAGCTCAAAAATTTGGAACAAGGGATTCTCTTACTCATTTTGTGGGTCATTTTAGGCTAAAAGTGGGATCACTCAAAGAATAGAGGCCTAAGATCCTTTCCATATACCACATCACCAAACCAATTTTAGAGTACTAAGGCAAGTTCTGAGTCCATAAAAGATGCATGAATGTAGCAAAATAAGCTCATAACACATATGTTATTGCATCCACAATCAAGTATAGACTCAGAGCAAACATTGCCAGATACTAAAAAATGTATGAATGCATCAACAACCACAATCTCAAAAATTTTGAGGGTACCCATTTTTTTCATCAAAACTTTAAAACACAATTAAACACTATGTATATAACAACAGATAACACTACTATGAAATAACACATTATTTATGGTACCTAAACATGCCAGTTCAACAAAAAAGTAAACATTCACAATGAAAAAGAATCACAGCAAGAAAACCTTAGGATCAAAATTAGGGGAAGTTATGGACTCGAGGTTACTTAGACTTCACCTCAATCCATAACATCCCACACCCCACCAAAATAGGATACTTTAGCTTCAACATAAGAACACATAGAAAAAAAATATGCAAATATAACATAGAGATATATATACATTAAAAACCAGAATTTAAAGACTAATATACAAAATCAAAGTAACAAAACATCATTCAACACAAACATTCAAAAACAACATAATGATCAAAATTATCTTAACAAAAGGACAAAATATCCATAATGACAAATTGAAGAACTGGGGTCATACGAAGTCAAACATCATAGTGCATCAAGCACCAGACTCTGGATGATCTGTAGGGTCCTGAGGCACTATCTCCTCAACAACAGTACCAGAACTATCCTCTCTATATGGGGTGTGCTGCTCTTGATCTCACTGAATAGCCGCCAACAATAGCGACTCATTCACCACTGCCTTGGGTATAATCTCCTCCTCCAGTCTCGACCCCTTCTGAGTCAACTCTGGATCATCATTATCATGGTTAAGGGCCTCTTCCTACGGATGTACAGACGATCGACTAGCCACTCAAATGCCTCATCGCTCGCTAGTGCCACCTTCGGGACTGTAATAGGAGCTGCAACATCTCTAATAATTTGGACATAAACTTGGTGAAGTCCTCAGTCACAGTGCTTGTGTCAGTAGGCTGAGCTACCTCAAGTATACACTGGACTCTCGCCTCAAAGGAATCTACTTGGGCATCCATCGCTATAACTCTCTCATCTATCAAATCACGGGCGAATGCCTTCATCCTCTCCTTGGAGTCCTGTACAGTCTGGTCAGCCCAAGGTCTGACCCATGCAGATAGCGCCTGAAGTCTGGACTCTACCATAGCCACACTGCGTAATAATGCCTGAAAAGCAACAACAGAAGTAAGAGAATCAACTTGTAATGAAGCTACTACTGGTGCTGGAGTATTGGAGGATGGTGTGGATTTGATCTCTACAGCTGGCATGGGCTCTGTAGCAACTAATGTAGTATCCGTAACAGATGGAGGTGCACTCTGAGTTGGAGACTCTACTAGGAATGACTCTGAAATTGGAGGAGCTGCTCGTGGTAAGGCCACCAGGTTCTCGTCAGCCTTTATCAGGCTGGGATCTATGGTGTGTGTAGCCTCTATGTGCTGGTACAATGGGGGGGAATAGGAACACCCTCTGCATTGCACAACCGATGAATCAAAATAGGAAATAACAGTTAGGTATTCATCCAGACACCTCATGGATCTTCTCTGAGATGATTTGGGCCCAGTCTATCTCATGATCGGCTAAGATGCTAGCTAATAATATAGCCTGCTCTAAAGTGATCACATTATTCTTGAAAGTGGGCCAGATACACCAACAAATAATGGACTACCAAAACTTGCCCCAGAAAGAGAGGTGGGCCTTCACTATAGGATCAACGTGGTTTGTAACCCACATCGGCTCGAAGCCCTCCTCATAAATCTGGCTCACAATCCATCGTAAAAGCTCTGTCCTGGCCCCGATTTCCTTCCCAGTAACCGCCATCATCATTTGTAAATCCACTCATCATATTCTGAAGTAGGCTAAGGCACTCTATAATTGGGTCTAAACTGGATCCGTCGAATAGTCTCTTCTGAAATAAGAACTCTCCTACCTCGGACTGTCACCACCCGTAACCTCAGCTGCTCCATAGGCTTTTTGTTCTTTTGTAGCCCCTGACGGAGTGTAGCAAGTTATACTGCATAGAAACCATGGACTACGAATGGTGTGTACTTGTCCAACTACTGTGTGGTCCATCATAGCCCATGTCTGTCTAACTCTGCATCCAACCCAGGCACTTTATATAACCCCGAGTCATTCAGTCTCTATTCTTCGTGAAATTACCACATCGATTTCCCCTATCCCTTGGGTTCTAAACCCGAATCATATATCTCCTTCATCCCCGGGACACAGCATCTGCGGTCGGCGTAGGGTTGAGACTGGCTTTCTTCCTGCTAGTTCTGGGAGGTGCTCTCATATTCCGATTCTAACTCAGAGTGTGAGAGGGTCATATGGAAGGCTGCTATCCGACCCGTCCCTGTTACCCTGTTGTTCCTCCTTTTCATACTAGGAGGAATTGCTAACTTTTATGGGAGTGTGTGCTGCAAATGCTCGAGTCTGGGGTCTATTGGCTTCAGGGTCTATTCTGACTCTATGGACTTCCACAGAGCCCTCAGCATGCTCAATCATGGAAGATTCGTCAATCAACATCCATTAGAAAGTTTGAATTGCACGTTTATCCTTTGGAGGCATTTTATCTGCAAACCAACCATATAGAAACATATAAGTTTGAAGATGTGATCCAATAAATCACATAACAAAGAAAAAGAAATGCAAGCACTAAAGCATAGAAACAAAATAAAAATAGGAGAAAGATCACTTAAACATTTGTAGGTTTGCAGGTAAGAGTACAGTTACGACTCTTGGGATGCCCAACGAGTCATACACTGCCTCCTAGTAATAAAATAACATAAAAAAATTCAATCTGACCTCAAATATGAGAGGTAGTTACAACTCGTAGGGGAGCCTACGAGTCGTAGTCTGGCCTCGTACCAAATTTCAGAGACATTTTTTTTAAAACTGAGTCAGGATTACGAGACCCTCCCTATGAGTCATAACTAGTAATTACAAGTCGTATGTGAGTCTCGTATGGGAACTATGAAGAAACCATAGGTGAGTGATGCTTGCTAAAAGGGACCACTATGACTTGTATGGGAGCCTATGAGTCGTAGAAGTGGCTCGTAGCTGAAAATAGAAGGCACCAGAAGTACCTATCATTTTCCCACAAGCACAAACCAAACACACCATTCAAAATACTTTGCACATAAGAGCTATACAAAATATCTGGCATATAAGAAATCCTACAATGACATCAAAATGGTAAAACAACCATCATCTGTAAGAATCGAAAGAAATTCCAATTCACATCAAACTAAACCAAGAACACTTTCCTATCCAAATTAGCACTTTGTATCAACCAAACCATGCCACTGAGGTACAGGTGCCATTAAGATGATTTCAATCAAGTTCGACAATCTAAGACATATAAAGCACACCCACATTAACGAAAATCTTGTTCCGAAAACAATTTGCTCAATGTTTAGGCAACAAATATGCACTACACTCAAGGGATCAAGCATTTACGCAATCACAACCACCTACTTAAGAATTTGAAACAAGGTTTAATTCATCAGCATCCCTCAAAGCACACCAAACCTAGGTTTAGAAATTTATATTAAAATGTCATCACATGTGCTTGCTAATTCATGGTTAAACATATACACAATCATCTATAGCATACCTCTTCACCATAGTGCATAAGATTAACCAAGAAACTTACCAAATGCTAGACGCATTGAACCAATGTACTTTGGATGGAAAAATAAGCCAAAACCTTAGGAAATGGTGTCCTTTCCGGAATCTTGGCCGGAAAATGACGTGGGTGGCCAGAGTTTTCATCGAAAAAGTGATTGGGATGATAATTAGGGGTTTTCCGTCGCTTTAGGGATTGGGAAATGAAGAATTGGGGTCAAAATTTATTTTGACCCCTATTTAAAAGAAATTGGGTCAGATATTAAAAAGCTGCAGGTCGGAGCTACGAGACCTCGACTATGAGTCATAGTGTGTCCTACGACTCATAAGTCCCGGTCTTGTAGCTGACCTAACACTTGTAAAAATCCATACTTGGGCACTACGAACCCTACTTATGACTCGTAAGAGACCCACCAAATCGTAAGGTTAGCCCGTAGTGTGTGTGCCAACATCTGATGCTCACTGATTCCTTCTACGAGGCATGACTACGAGTCGTAGTAATGACTATGAATTGTAGGCCTACTCGTAGAGGCTGCTCCAAGCGCTATTTTCTCACTTTTTCAACTCTTTGATTTTCACCTGCAAACCAAGTCTCAAAACACAACTATTTTTAAAATATTACAATTGCATCAATGTCGTTCAACTAAAAATACACTCACATTTTCTACCTAAGAATCTTAATCAACCAAAAACACTTAAACTCGTCAAAAATAAAAAGTATACTTGGGTTGCCTTCCAAGAAGTGCCTTGTTTAACATCGTGGCTCGACTTTGCCATCATGGATAATCAGACTTCTCCATGAGTTCCATCGCTGCTCCTGCTATTCCTCCTTTGCCCTTCCTGTATTGCCTCCAGTTTCTCAGTAAGATGCTCCATTCTATCTCCGAGCCTTTGCACTGACAAGGTTTGTTGTTCCACTTTGTAGTTACTTTTAAGAACATCAAACTTTATCTCCCAAACAATATCACCTTGCTCATTGACATTGGTTTGGACTTGTTCAAGAATATGCTCAATCCTTGCCATATTTTCAAAGATGCAATATTGGTGCGGCAACCTCGGCCAATTCGACACATTCCTACTTTTGGATTTACCTGGGGCTCCCTTCAATGCGCTAGTGGATGGTCCGGTCTATCCTTGCAAGGGTTGGTAAACTTGGGCAACTGCAGCTAGCTTGTCTATATGCTCGATTATCTCATTAAATGGTCATCTTAGAAACCATGGTTTTGGTTTGTTGCCAAGCACTGCTTGTATCTTTCCCAAGTCACTACCAACGGTTCACCTGACACCCTTTTGAAATTGCAGATGTTGTTCTATAGCTTTTGCTTGTTGGACTCTCTATAGAAGTTCATGAAGAAGACTCTTTGTACTTCCCCCCAGTTAGAGCAAACATCGGGTGGGAGAATTGACCACCATTCCGCAGCTTTATTCCAGAGAGTCATGGAGAAAACCTGAAGAACTATAGTCTCCCAAACAGGATGCCTTGTCCAAGGACCCCCCTCTCAACATTTGAGTAAAATTTTGAAGGTGAACTTGGGGGTCTTTGGACTCTTGCCCATAAAATAAGGCTCACCTCTGCAAGATTTCCAACAAGTCATTTGCAATGTAGAACTTTTGTTTAGTCATAGAGTGTAACACCCCACATTTTATATGTACTAATTCTATTTAAATAAATCATGTTATGATTCGGTCAAATTTGCATCAATTCTTGAATGTGCTTGGATTTCATGTTAGTGGGCGATATCTGAGTCTAAATGCTTAA